>JAHIAM010018541.1:0-17114 GCA_021605205.1 Aegilops longissima
AAGGAAACTCAATTCATCACAAGAGTAGAGGGAGAAGAAACATAAGATCCAACTATAATAGCAAAGCTCGGGATACATCAAGATCGTGCCATAGAGGAACACGAGAGAACACGAGAGAGAGAGAGAGAGAGATCAAGCACATAGCTCTGGTACATACCCTCAGCCCGGTGAACTACTCCCTCCTCGTCATGGAGCGCGGGATGATGAAGATGGCCACGGTGAGGTTCCCCCCTCCGGCGGAGTGTCGGAACAGGGTCTCGATTGGTTTTTGGTGGAGTGCAGCGGTTTTGCGTGGCGGAACTCGATCTATCTTCATTACGGAAGTTTTACGATCGTGGGTATATATGGGAGAAAGAATGCGTCGATGGACGAAGGGGGGCCACAAGGCGGCGCGCCCTAGGGGTGTGGCGCCCCCCCCTCGTGAGCACCTCCTTCTTTCTGGCGTGCACTCCAAGTCCATCGGTGGCTTTACTTCCAAAAATAACTTCTCCGATTGATTTCGTTCCGTTTGACTCCGTTTGATATTCCTTTTCCTCGAAATCTTTTGAATAGGCATAAAACAACAAATCTGGGCTAGGCGTCCGGTTAATAGGTTAGTCCCAAAAATAATATAAAAAGTGGATAATAAAGCCCAATATTGCCTAAAATAGTAGATAATATAGCATGGAGCAATCAAAATTATAGATCGTTGGAGACATATCAAGCATCCCCAAACTTAATTCTGCTAGTCCTCGAGTAGGTAAATGATAAAAAGATAATTTTTGATGTGGAATGCTAGTTGGCATAATTTCATTGTAATTCTTCTTAATTGTGATATGAATATTCAGATCCATAAGATTCAAGACAAAAGTTCATATTGACATAAAATAATAATACTTCAAGCATACTAACAAAGCAATTATGTCTTCTCAAAATAACATGGCCAAGAAAGTTATCCCTACAAAATCATATAGTGCGGCTATGCTCCATCTTCCCCACATAACATATTTAAATCATGCACAACCAAGCGAGGAGTCTGGATTAGGGGGTGTCCGGATGGCGGACTATAACCTTTGGCGGACTCACGGACTATGAAGATACAAGATTGAAGACTTAGTCCGTGTCCGGATGGGACTTTCCTTGGCGTGGAAGGCAAGCTTGGCGTCTGGGATATGTAGATCTCCTCCCATTGTAACCCGACTGTGTAACCCTAGCCCTTTCCGGTGTCTATATAAACGGAGGGTTTTAGTCCGTGGGACGAACAACAATCATACCATAGGCTAGCTTCTGAGGGTTTAGCCTCTCGATCTCGTGGTAGATATACTCTTGTACTACCCATATCATCAATATTAATCAAGCGGGAGTAGGGTTTTACCTCCATCGAGATGGCCCGAACTGAGTAAAACTATCGTGTCCCTTGTCTCCTGTTACCATCCGCCTAGGCGCAGTTAGGACCCCCTACCGAGATCCGCCGGTTTTGACACCGACATTGGTGCTTTCATTGAGAGTTCCTACGTGCGTCGCCATCGGGAAGGATGCCTCATCCGTCTTTAAAGGCGGTATTGTTGCTAAAGGAGCTTTGGCTATCGGCCAAACTCTCCGGCTAAGCGGTTTTCTTATGACCTTTGTTGACGCCTTCAGCAAGCGATGACTTCTCGGGTCGCCGAAAGCAATCTTCATGTCAACTTCGGAACTTGCGGCGGTTAGATCCGAGAGCTCTCTTCCTTAAGCGAGCTCTGGATCGCATCGCCCGCCGAGGAGTCGCTGGACTATGATCAGATTCGGCCTAAACCGATCGAGAGAGATTAACTCTCCGGGTCACCCATCACGTTCTTTGTGGTGGAGGAACAATCTGGCGACCCTTCATCTATCTTAAGGACTAGCTATGTCCGGTTCGATCCTCAAGCGGATACCAGCGGAGGAGGGCGTCACTCAAGACATGAACTTAGAGTCGGAGCAGCAGGCTAGATTCATTGGACAACATCCAAGAATCCAAACTTCCGAGTTGGAAACTCCTTGGCCCTTGAGCCTCAGATTGGGTGAGGTTTGGTTTAATTCCACCACCCACCCGAACATATCGATCTATCCAAAATTAGGCAAGAGCACGAGGAAGCGATACATCATTCTTTGGCTAGATTCCTCTGGTTATGAACAGGATAAAGGACTGCTTGTGAGGGAAAGGCGCAATTTCATTCTTCTGCAATAATTGCGGACAAAGGAATCCTCAACGCCATAGGTCGCCGTGAAATTACAACTTTACTGACTTGGCGTCCATAATGCGAAATCTTGTCTGCGATGAAAAGCGCTGGAAAACCGAAGTAAGATTTTGGGACAATCCGACCTGAATACAAACCAGTCCGAAATAAGAGGTGCATTATCGGCAGTCACTGGGTTAAACACCAAAAACAAAAAACCCCTACAAGGCATGGAACCGTCTTTGGAGGGATGGCTCAATGGACCTGTAAAATTCATAGTACAGAGGGCGCCACACCAACTCATAGCCTTAGAGCATGTTGGATACTCCGGCCGGTGGCCAAATGTAACATCCCAAATTTCCTATTTGGAATGTTTTACAATTATAATAAGCATCCTATGCATCTGTTTGAATTTGAATACCATTTGAAGTTTAGAGAGTTTTGAATTTGAAATTTGAATTCCAAACTTTGGCATGTGGGAAACCATTCAAAAACCAAGCACGATAAATACTTGATCAAAAGTATGAGAGGAGCTAACATGACACTCAAAAATA
The DNA here is from genome assembly GCA_021605205.1 of Aegilops longissima. Lineage (NCBI taxonomy): Eukaryota > Viridiplantae > Streptophyta > Magnoliopsida > Poales > Poaceae > Aegilops > Aegilops longissima. The sequence continues at coordinate 2,729 of JAHIAM010018541.1, forward strand.
TCAGAGGAAACAAAGCCAAAAGAATTGGATTCAAATCTGAATTTTATTTGAATTTGAAAAAAATGGATTTTATGAAGTTTGGATTTTGCCTTTGGTAAAATGTTCAAATGAAAGGAATATTCCCTGATCATTTTGGTATATATATACTATATATAAAATATTTATAGTTTAGGTTTTATTTTTGTTTTGGTTTTATTAAAAAATAAAAGAAAAAAAAAACTTTTGAGGCAGGTGAGAACCACCCAGGCCAGCAGTGCCGCCTCATTCCCCCAGCGCACAGGGCCGATAGCCGGCCCACTAGGCCAGCAGGCCAGATGGCCGGCCGCGCGCCCCCTCGCCCGATCCCCTAGGATCCGATCGACCAGGCCGAAACCCCCTCTCTCCTCAGCGACCCGTGGCCCCACCTCTCTTCTTCCCCCTGTACGTTTGAACCTCATGGGAATCCGCCGGATCCCGAGAATCCGGGGATCCCGATCGCCCGATGCCCTTCCGCCCCTCGGTAGAGGCCACGGCTATATAAGCCAAGCCCCCTTTTATTCCCCCCTTAGCCTGCTTGAGCCCTCTCTCTCTCTCTCCCGAAGCACGCGGACCCGAGCTCACCTCCCGCCAAAACCCTCGCCGTCGCGCGCTCTGGTGCCCCAACCCCCAACTCCACGAACCATCCCAGAGCTCCCACACCTCCCAGACGTCTACTGGCTTCTTGGCCTTGCAAGCCCGGAGCACTCCGCGCCGCCGCCGGCGTCGCCGAGTCCGTAAGCCAACATCCCCCCTCCACCGTTAGATCCTAAACCTAGGGTTAGGATTAGAAGCCCGAAGAATAAGTTTTAGTTAGAAAACCGGACGGCCGGCGGTTTATTTTTATTAGTTAGGTTTATTCTAGTTAGGCGGTTCATTAGTTAAACCCTAGGCCCTTAGTCTATCGGCGCCTAGTGCATAGTATAGGCCCATTGGGCTTTTCTTTTTATTCGATTTTCTGTTTGGCGAATTGTTTCAAATTTCAAAATGTATATCTTTTATTCTGTTTAATATTTTGAGTGATTCTTTTTTGTTGGATTGCAAATTTTATGTAGTTTCTGAAAAACATATATTTAGCTATGTTAAAAATAATTAAAAATGCTTTAATATTGTTTTAGTCAGAATAGCAAATCTGCTATAGTTTTAGTTAGAAAAATTATTTTTGCATGATTCTTTTTGCAATCACTTTATTTTGATATTGCTAAACCCTAGAAATTAACTTTGGTATTTTAGGATTAATAAATAATTAATTCTAGGCAGAATCCTATTAACCTAATTAATTGATTAGTTCTGTTTTCCTAATTAATAAATTAGTAAATTAATTTATTTTTAACTTGTGATTAGTTATTCTAGGTTAGTTTCTGTCATTCCATTAGATGAACTTTTATTTATAATTAATAAAAGTTTTAAATTAATTTTCTTAATAGAAATTGGATTAGGCCTAAAATGAGTTTTATAATAGCTTTTAATTAATTCTTTTTGCTCCTAGTTGCTTAGTTAATCCTTTTCTGTTAAGTTAACCTAAAACCATGATTAGGTAATGTTGAGGAATTTTGTTATATAAAACTATTTTTGTTATTATTTGGAATAGGGAAAAACTTTGAATTTGATTTCTTTGAGTTTTCCTTTTGATTTGGTTTTGATTGTTTTGTTGTGCTATGTTACTTTTGTTATCTTGTGTGATCCTCTTGCTTTATGCTTATTGTGCTATTGTTTGTCTCGGTAGAGTTTCAGTCTGAAGCTTGCTACTCGACTCTTTAGCTTCTGAGGATCATCGACAAGGCAAGTTTTGATCATGTTATTTCTATACCTATGTTTTTGTGCATTAGTAGTTGTCACCACCCACCATTGCATGCAGTAGTGAAATCTTGAAGTCATTAAACTTGAGTAGTATCATGTGGTAGGATGACCAATCCCTTGTTACCATGGCCGGGACGTAGTAGTTATTTTGCTATGCTCGTAGGCGGGATTTGTGGTGAGTGAAATCCATAAGCAAGATGTGAGTCAATGATGATGACAACCCATGGACTACAATGATCAAGATGGACTTGGAAAATCACTCTTGGGTGGAGGGCGGTTGTGGGCACCTGGAGCACCAGTGGTGGCGGGATGCATGGAGAAGCGCCATGACATCTGCGAGCTTCACCCACCACGAAGACGAAGGATGGATGCCCCATGACCGGGAGCTTACCATGTGCCGCAAGCCATTATGGGCTCTGGCTGGGTTGACCCTAAGTAGTGAAGCGGCTGGTGGGCGGTACTACGAGAAGAAGCGAGCGGTAGGGTTGGATGGGTACGGCGTTGGCGGAAGAACTCTTTGGAAGACCCTGTTTCATTCGTCCGTCTTCAAACACCATGAAGTCGAAGACTTTAAAGGAGGAATGATTCTTGCGGGGAAAGTCGCAAACCTCTGCAGTGTTATAACCTAATCGATTAGCCGTGTCCCGATTCACGGACATTTGAGCATCTGGACCTTGGAAGTATTCGGATATCTCAACACTAAAACTAATGGATTGATTTGATGGGTTTATGACTTAATAATAATTTAGGAGCGAGATATTGGTTGGCGGAACCATCTCAATAACTACCAACAATTTGTAGTAATTTGCAAATAAGTCCTTTGTAGTAGGATAAAATTGGCTTTCATAAAATGATGAAACTTAGAGCTCCACAGCCAAATATGCATATAGAGTTAGTAACTTTATTATTGTTGTTCTTCATAACGCGACTTATTCAAAAGCTGACCTACATGGCTGCAGCGTATTATGTTGCGAGATATATTCGATCGGGGTGAGGCTCGCTCGGCGCGCAGCGATTGCCTTTGAGTCGGATGGACTCGCTTACCTTGACGCTTCCGCAGCATTTTAGTTTATTTCTCATGAGTTGGCCTTGAGCGAATTTATTCCCTTGTAATAAAGACTCTATATGAGAATCGATTAATGATATTCAGGTGTGATTGAACTTTGATTACTTTATCGATGTCTTTGTGAGTACCGGCATGATCTTGGGATGAATGAGAACGAGAATTTGACCGATTTTGGGTCAGGTCGCTACTGAGATGGTATCGAGCACCACCGCTGACCGTAGGATCGTAACCCCTAGGATCGAGAAAGCCATAGCGAGACCATTTACTTTGAACCTCCTTTCATTCTATAATTCTTCCTGATCTATTCGACTCTCCTTCCCTTTGCAACATTCTAGATGGCGTCGAGTTCACCCCGTTTTGCTACGGAGTTACGCCAGCCCGATGAGGCGATGCCCTTCGGGAGGAAGCTGGTCGAGATGGTGAAGCTGCTGAAGATTGCTCGCCCTCGATCCTTTGAAACCCACTAATGCACTTAAGCGGACACCGCTCTGAGATTGAGGTGCATATCCGGGGAGGACCTTTGGAGGGCGCGGACCTATCAACTTTGAGTTCACGAGTTCAACTGGATCATCGGAAGAGGCGTGGCGATCTACGAGCACTTGGACATCTCGAGAGGAGTCTGGACCGAGCTCGATCCTCGGACCTCGCCATGGTTTCTCGCGAGGGCAAGGAATGGAGATATCATCCGTACCATCGAGGGCGATTCCTCTCTCTTACATTCGGGACTTGGAGTGTCTTCTCGGGAAGCGGAGATTGAGGCTCGCCCGTAACTTCGAAGAACACGGAAGGCTTTGTTCCATGAGCTGGGCTGGAGAGAAGGCTCGAGACTTCCTTGGCCATGAGGAAGAAATCACGGACTTCATGGAGATAGTCGGCGACCGAAGATGAAGCTTGCCGCGATTGAGGAAAAGATGGACTTGGGAGGACCTTTACCAGTGGAGATGAAGCACCCTCGTGAGCAATGATCGGATTTGAGGGAGTACACTGAAGAAACCCCAGAGGGGCGTGCGATGAAGACTTTTAGTGCGACCACCATGTTACCTTTTATTTCTTTTTAAATCGATCAGTTAGGCCGATGTTTTCTTTCGTTTAGTCATGAGCTTTTGTAATCGAGTTTGAACCATGTTTGAGTGGAATGAATAAATGATTGGTGTGTTATGATTGTGCATTCATATGGGTAGTGTTATTTCTCATAGACCATTGTTCTATTCTAAATTTCTCATCCCCTCCAAAACACGGATGCCTCAGGGCGTGACCTTTGGTTTCCCGCGAACTCACCCAGCTGCTCCGACAGCGAATGCCTTGATGCAGCTCGATTGAGAATCGAGAACAACCCGCCAACAATCCACCGCCACCACCACCACCTTGTGGACAATTTGACTCGATTTACGAGGTTGAATCCATGATGTTCTCTAGTAACTTGAGCGATTGTGGTGACGGTAGCTCCATAAGATTGGAAGAGGCTAGTCACCGTTGGATGCTGCTGATCTTTGAGAAGGTGCGCTTTGCAGCGCATCAGCTGGATGGACCTGCAGCTTCTTGGTGGGAGAATTACACGCCACTTTTCCCTTGGGTGGCATCACTTGGGATCAATTCAGATGGGCCTTCGCCTTGCTCATGTCTCATCTGGAGCCATGAGTGCGAAGAAGCGTGAGTTCAGAAACTTGCGCCCAGAGAACCCGTCTTGTGGCGCGATGCGTGGAGAATTCAACAAGCTTCGCCGCTATGCCTGATGATGTGGCCCACTGATGCATGGCGGGAGAAATTCCTTGAAGGACTCAATGATGAATTGAGCATGCAGCTTATTGTGGCTACTTTCAACAACTACCGGGAGCTGGTAGACAAGGCCACCATCACGGAAGGCAAGCAGCAGCGGATAGAAAGCCGCGAAGGAAATACAGCCGGGGAAGCACAATTCGAGGAGCTCGTGAAGCCCGCTATGCACCGTACTCGGAGGGCATCCATCACAACCATGGAGGTCATAACCATGGAGGAAATGGAAACAACCGCAGCCAGGACAACAAGTCAGGCCATGGCAATGGCAATGGCAATGGTAATGGCAATCAGCACCGTTCTGCCCGGCTCGAAGGATCTGAGCCATATCACACTTCAAGTGCGGAAGGCGGGGCACTCGCCACCGACTGCCGGAGGCCAGCGGAAGGCAGGAATGGCAATGGAGGCTCAGCGAAGAAGCCCAATCCTTTCCCTCGTGCTCAAGTGAATCACATCGGCGTGGAAGCGTCTATGATCAACCGAACCTTTGTGGTTGGTAAGTTTTATTGAATTCACGTTCAGTTTTGGTTACTGTTTGATTACGGTGCAGCGCATTCATTCATATCAAGGGTAGTTGTGGATAAGTACGGATTCGCACTAGAACCCTTAGAAGCCCCCTCGCGTCGGTTCGCGGGAGGAGAAATGATGGCGGTTTAAGCTGTCGCAAACCTCAACATCGGGAACCACAAATTTCCGTAGAACTCATAGTGTTGAAACTCAGACCTTGGATGTAATCCTAGGCATGGATTAGTTGTCAAAGTATGAAGGAACATTGGCTGTGCCCGACAAGTCTATTACGCTCACCACCCGGCGCGAAGAGGATCAAATATGTAGCCAGCACAGCCGAGATGAAAAATCAGGTGCATTCCCTCACGGGAGTTGTTCGGGAGGAAGTGCCGATGGTGCAAGAATTTCCGATGTGTTCCGGAGGAGTTACGGGAATGCCACGGACGGGGACATTGAATTTTGATTGAGTTATTGCCGGCACAGCCCCAATATCCAAGAGACCTTATCGGATGCCACCGAATGAGTTGAAAGAAATCAAGGAGCAAATAAATGAGTTATTGGAGAAAGGATATATTCGTCAAGCTCATCACCTTAGGAGCCCAGTTCTTTTGGTAGAGAAGAAGGATGGAAGCTTGAGGATGGTTGTGGATTACCGTGCATTGAGCGAAGTAACCATCAAGAACAAGTACCCTCGCCCATGATCAATGACTTTTTGATCAGCTTGTTGGAGCCAAGGTATTCTCTAAGATCGACCTTGATCGAGGGTATCACCAGTTGAAAATTAATTGAAAAGGATATACCCAAAACAGCATTCACCACGGTATGGTTTATCTGAGTATACCGTCATGTCATTTGGATTGACTAATGCTCTGCATACTTCATGAATTTGATGAACAAGGTGTTCATGGAGTATTTGGACAAGTTTGTCGTGGTGTTCATCGATGACATATTGATATTCTCCAAGAAGCGAGGAAGAGCATAAGGAACATTTGCGTCTAGTTACGGAGAAACTTGAGAACATCATTTTGTATGCCAAATTCAGCAAATGTGAATTTTGGTTGAAGGAAGTTGGATTCCTCGGACATGTTATTTCAGGAGAAGGAATAGCAGTTGATCCCCAAGGTTGAATCGATCAGCGATTGGCAGTCACCCACCTCGGTCAAGGAGATCCATGATTTTCTCGGACTTGCGAGGATATTATCGGAGGTTCATTGAGAACTTCTCGAAGATTGCCAAGCCCATGGTGAGCTGTTGTTGAAGGAAGCCAAGCATGTTTGGACGAGGAATGTGAAGCCAGTTTTCGGGAGTTGAAGAAAGCGGTTGGTCACACTCGGTGTTGATATTGCGGACATACACAAGGAATACCAGGTTTATTGTGGCGCTTCTCGTCAAGGACTCGGAGGAGTATTGATGCAGGGAAGGCAAGGTTGTAGCTTATGCCTCCGGACAACTACGGCCTCATGAGATGAATTATACCACGCATGATTTGGAGTTAGCGGTATAGTGCATGCACTCAAGACTTGGAACATTTCCTCATTGGAAATCGTTGTGATGTCTATCTGATCACAAGAGTTTGAAATATATCTTCACGCGAAGAATTGAACCTCGAGCGGAGGAGATGGCTAGAGTTGATAAAGGACTTCGACATGAGGCTGCATTACCACCCGGTAAGGCCAATGTTGTAGCAGATGCTTTGAGCCGTAAGAGTTATGTGAATACTCTTACCGCGGAGGATTACCCGAGTTGGTCGATGACCTCGGAGATCTCCGGCGGAGATAGTTCGAAAGGATTTATTGCAACTCTGGAAGTTCAGTCCACCTTGACCGAAAAGATTATTGAAGCCAGTCGGACAAAGAAATCGATGAGATTAAGCAAAAGATGGAGGAAGGAAAAGCTAAAGGATTCGAAAGGATGAACATGGAACTATATGGTTTGAGGATCGTATACTCGTGCCCAATGATCCGAGCTCGGGAAGCTAATTCTTGAGGCCCATGATTCCCGTACTCAATTCACCCGGCAACACCAAGATGTACTGGATTTGAAGCAAAGTTTACGGTGGACCGGTATGAAAAAGGACATTGCGAGTGCGTGGCCGTATCGATGTTTGCCAGCGTGTAAAGGCGAGAACATCGAAGCCAGCAGGGTTACTTCAACCTTTGCGATTCCGATTGGAAATGGGAGAAACTTGGTATGGATTTCATCACAGGATTACCCGGGACCCGTTCAGGTTATGATTCCATCTGGGTAGTGGTTGATCGTTTGACAAAGGTAGCTCACTTCATTCCGTGAAGACTACCTATACCGGTGCCAAGTTGGCCAAGATATACATGACCAGGATCGTATATGCGCATGGAGTTCAGGAAAATAAATGTCGGATAGAGGAGCAGATTTACCTCAAAGTTTTGGAAGCAATTGCATGAAACTTTGGAGTGCGAGGCTGGAATTGATGCAACCTTTCATCCATGAACGGATGGCCGGACCGAGAGAGTCAATCAGATTACGGAGGACATGTTGAAGCTTGTGTGCTAGACTATGGGTCTAGCTGGGATGACAATTTGCGTCTGTGAGTTCTCGTACAACAGTTATCAATCCGGTTTGAAGATGGCCCTTCGAAGCTCTATCTGGAAGGAGTGCGAGAACACCATTCTTTGTGGGATAGTGTTGGAGATCGATCACTTTTCGGTTCCGATCTTATCAAAGTTCGAAGAAAGTCAAGCTGATTGAGACCGGCTCAAGATAGCACAGATCCACACGCAGAAGAGTTATGCCCGAAGTAAAATGGCGCAAGGAGGTGACTTACGAAGTGGGAGACCGAGCATACCTTCGTGTGTCTCCACTTACGTGGAATCAAGAGGTTTGGAGTCAAGGAAAGTTAGCACCCGATTCATTGGCCCTACAAAATCCTCGAATGTCGTGGAGAAGTTGCATACAAGTTGGAATTGCGGAAGGATTGTCGGGAGTTCATGATGTCTTTCCACGTTTCTCGATTGAAGAAGTGCCATGCCGACATGGCCGATGTTCCATTGAGAACACGGTGCCCCTAGAGGCCATACTGACAGCGGTGATCGACTTACAAGGAGAAACCCGTCAAAATTCTCGAGGCTGCAGCAGGTCACCCACAAAGTCATCAAATTTTGCAAGGTCTTTGTGGAATCACCACGAGCGAAGAAGCCACACAGGAGCGAAGAGGATCTTCGTCGAGACCATCCGCACCTATTGCTAGCCAACCCGAATCTCGAGGTAAGATTCATCTTAAGATGGTAGGTTTGTAACATCCCAAATTTACTATTTGGAATGTTTTACAATTATAGCTAAGCATCCTATGCATCTGTTTGAATTTGAATACCATTTGAAGTTTAGAGAGTTTTGAATTTGAAATTTGAATTCCAAACTTTGGCATGTGAAACCATTCAAAACCAAGCTGATAAATACTTGATCAAAAGTATGAGAGGAGCTAACATGACACTCCAAAAATATCGGAGAAACAAAGCCAAAAGAATTGGATTCAAATCTGAATTTTATTTGAATTTGAAAAAAATGGATTTTTATGAAGTTTGGATTTTGCCTTTGGTAAAATGTTCAAATGAAAGGGAATATTCCCCTGATCATTTTGGTATATATATACTATATATAAAATATTTATAGTTTAGGTTTTATTTTTGTTTTGGTTTTATTAAAAATATAAAAGAAAAAAAAACTTTTGGGCGACCCGACCCAGACCCAGACCCGTGCCGCCTCATTCCCCCAGCGCACGGGCCCAGGCCAATGGCGGCCCACTAGGCCAAGCAGCCAGCCAGGCCGACCAGCCGCCCCTCGCCCGATCCCCTAGGATCCGATCGAGCCGGCAAAACCCCTCTCTCCCTCCGACCGTGGCCCCCACCCTCTCTTCTTCCCCTCGCCCACGTTTGAACCTCATGGGAGATCCATGGGATCCCGAAGAATCGGGATCCCGATCGCCCGATGCCCTTCCGCCCCTCGGCCGAGGCCAGGCTATATAAACCAAGCCCCCATTCCATTCCCCCCTTAGCCTCATTGAGCCCTCTCCTCTCTCTCTCCCGAAACCTTGGGCCGGGAGCTCTCCTCATTGCCAAAAACCCTGCCGTCGCCCGCTCTGGTGCACCCGACCCACCCCAACTCCACGAACCATCCCAAGCTCCCGCAGCCTCCCGGCGTCTCTTGGCTCGCCGGCCTTGAAGCCCGAGACACTCCGCCGCGCCCATGGCACGTCGTGAGGAGTCCGGTAAGCCCGACATCCCCCTCCACCGTTAGATCCTAAACCTAGGGTTAGGATTAGAAGCCCCAGAAGAGTAAGTTTTAGTTAAAGCCGGACGGACGGCGGTTTATTTTTATTAGTTAGGTTTATTCTAGTTAGGCGGTTCTGTTAGTTAAACCCTAGGCCCACTTAGTCTATCGGCGCCTAGTGCATAGTATAGGCCCATTGGGCTTTTTTCTTTTATTACGATTTTACTGTTTTAGCGAATTGTTTCAAATTTCAAAATGTATATCTTTTATTCTGTTTAATATTTTTGAGTGATTCTTTTTTGTTGGATTGCAAATTTTATGTAGTTTCTGAAAAACATATATTTAGCTATGTTAAAAATAATTAAAAATGCTTTAATATTGTTTTAGTCAGAATAGCAAATCTGCTATAGTTTTAGTTAGAAAAATTATTTTGCATGATTCTTTTTGCAATCACTTTATTTTGATATTGCTAAACCCTAGAAATTAACTTTGGTATTTTAGGATTAATAAATAATTAATTCTAGGCAGAATCCTATTAACCTAATTAATTGATTAGTTCTGTTTTCCTAATTAATAAATTAGTAAATTAATTTATTTTAACTTGTGATTAGTTATTCTAGGTTAGTTTCTGTCATTCCATTAGATGAACTTTTATTTATAATTAATAAAAGTTTTAAATTAATTCTTAATAGAAATTGGATTAGGCCTAAAATGAGTTTTATAATAGTTTTTAATTAATTCTTTTTGCACCTAGTTGCTTAGTTAATCCTTTTCTGTTAAGTTAACCTAAAACCATGATTAGGTAATGTTGAGGAATTTTGTTATATAAAAACTATTTTTGTTATTATTTGGAATAGGAAAAACTTTGAATTTGATTTCTTTGAGTTTTCCTTTTGATTTGGTTTTGATTGTTTTGTTGTGCTATGTTACTTTTGTTATCTTGTGTGATCCTCTTGCTTTATGCTTATTGTGCTATTGTTTGTCTCGGTAGAGTTTCAGTCTGAAGCTTGCTACTCGACTCTTTAGCTTCACGAGGATCATCAGCAAGGCAAGTTTTGATCATGTTATTTCTATACCTATGTTTTTGTGCATTAGTAGTTGTCACCACCCCACCATTGCATGCGATAGTGAAATCTTGAAGTCATTAAACTTGAGTAGTATCATGTGGTAGGATAGACCAATCCCCTTGTTACCATGGCCCGGGCGTAGTAGTTATTTTGCTATGCTACGTGAGGCAGGATTTGTGGTGAGTGAAATCCATAAGCAAGATGTGAGTCAATGATGATGACAACCCATGGACTACAATGATCAAGATGGACTTGAGAAAATCACTCTTTGGGTGGAGGGCGGTTGGCGGGCACCTGGAGCACCAGTGGTGGCGGGATGCATGGAAGCGCCATGACATCCTGCGAGCTTCACCCAGCCACGAGAGAAGGATGGATGCCCCATGACCAGCTTACATGCGGCCGCAAGCCATTATGGGCTCGGCTGGGTTGACCCTAGTAGTAATGGCGGCTGGGCGGTTTCTGAAAGTAGAGCGACGGTAGGGTTGGATGGGTACGGCGTTGGCGGAAGAACTCTTTGGAAGACCTGTTTCATTCGTCCGTCTTCAAACACCATGAAGTCACGAAGACTTTAAAGGAGGAATGATTCTTGCGAGAAAGTCATGCGAAACCTCTGCAGTGTTATAACCTAATCGATTAGCCGTGTCCCGATTCACGGACATTTGAGCATCTGGACCTTGGAAGTATTCGGATATCTCAACACTAAAACTAATGGATTGATTTGATGGGTTTATGACTTAATAATAATTTGGGAGCGAGATATTGGTTGGCGGAACCATCTCAATAACTACCAACAATTTGTAGTAATTTGCAAATAAGTCCTTTGTAGTAGGATAAAGCGGCTTTTTAAAATGATGAAACTTAGAGCTCCACGACCAAATATGCATATAGAGTTAGTAACTTTATTATTGTTGTTCTTCATAACGCGACTTATTCCAAAAGCTGACCTACATGGCTGCAACGTATTATGTTGCGAGATATATTCGATCGGGGAGTGAGGCTACGCTCGCTGCTTGCGATTGCCCTTGGAGTCGGATGGACTCGCTTACCTTCGGCCTTCGCAGCATTTTAGTTTATTTCTCATGAGTTGGCCTTGAGCGAATTTATTCCTTGTAATAAAGACTCTATATGAGAATCGATTAATGATATTCGGTGTGATTGAACTTTGATTACTTTATCGATGTCTTGTGAGTACCGGCATGATCTTGGGATGAATACGGAGACACGGAGATTTGACCGATTTTGGGTGGTCGCTACACCAAAAGTGGTGAGCTTCTTTGAATCCATAGAGCACCAGCCAAGGATACGATGCGGTTATTAACAATGATTATTGAGACTTTCGCATCAAATAATATGCGAAGCGAACACTCCAGCCACCACCGAAGTCTACCAAGTAAGCGATAAACCCATGGGTGACCACGGCTATTACCTTTATTGCGGGATGAACCTAAATTCCGAACAGCCGAGCACCGGCCGCATTGGTCCTCGGTCCAATAGTGGGCGGCTTTACATATACCAAAAGTACTCATGGGCGGTGTAGCGGATTGAACCTCATTTACGAAAACCCTTGAAAAATGGAAATAAGTGGAGCGCATTGGCCAGTAGCACAACCTTTAGAGAATAATCCCGGTCGGGAGCGTCTTTGTCGGGAAAAATCACTGCTGGATGTGGTGTTGACGCGCGGATAATTCAGGTCGAGGAGGTCACGTTCCAAGTGGCCCGTTCAGCAGCGAATACCACGCTCTATTAGGGCGAGAGGCATTCACAATTTTCAAGCTATACCCCATTACGGGTACATGAAACTCAAAATTCCGGGCCCAGCAGAATCATCACTCTTGCTAGTGACCCGAACATAGCACTCCAGCGCGAAAAATAAGACAGCCATGCGGCCCTTGAGGCACTATCAAAGCCCTAGCGGCGAGGCCAGCTGCGGCGCTCCCACGGTGAGCAGGGGCGACGTGATACTCGATAAAAGATCCAAGTCCACCTCCTTTAAACGGCGAGCGAACTAGTCAAATTCCAAGTCCATCCAACAGACCCTACAAAAGCGGCCTCCATCGGAGCAATTAAACCCTGATGTGAGCGCGCATTACGAGAAATTCTCTGGCGAAAATTGGGACATTTTGCAGCACCCTTCAGACATGCCGGGAATCCCACGCCCGACTGGCGAGCACAACCTAAACATCCTAAAAGGATTCAAGCCAGTCAAGCAGGCTCTTGAGCGTTTCTCGAACCTAAGAGACAAGCCATGGGAGAGAGCTAGCCAAACTATTGGGCGGATTCATCACGGATATAAAACATCCGGACTGGTTAGCAAACCTGGTGATGGTACCAAGAAGGACAAATCCTGGCGCCTATGCTTGATTTCAAGGACCTCAACAAGGCTTGCCCAAAGGATCCTTTCCCCTCCCCGCATCGATCAAATTATCGGGCTACGCGGGTTACGATTCATTGTGTTTCCTCGGCGCATACTCAGAGCTACCATCAAATTAAGATGGCGAGCCTGACCAAGCCATAGCGGCATTCATCACCCTCTGACCATTCTTGCTTCAAACAATGCCCTTGGGCTCAAAAGCGCCGGCGCAACATATCGGTAGCATGATTCAGACATATGCAGCAAACCGGATCGGCAAAAGCGGTGGAGGCATACGTAGATGATGTGGTCGTCAAAACCAAGCATGTCGAAACTCTAGTAGGCGACTTGAGGCTCACATTCGATAACCTCCGAACATATGACATCAAGCAACCCGGAAAAATCGTTTTGGTACCACCCGAAGCTCTTGGGCTTCATTGTATCCGGTAGAGGAATTGAAACAAACCCAGCCAAGATCCGAGCTCTGTCACAATTGGATATCCCAAGGACCTCAAACAAATACAAAATTATTTGGATGCATGGCGGCTCTAAGCCGCTTTATCTCCAGCTTAGGAGAAAAGGCATTACCCTTTATCGCCTCCTCCGCGCACCAAACACCAGTGGACAGATGCCGCCACGGCGGTCTAGAAGAAATAAAAAGCCATATTGGCAACAAACCGGTCTGGCGCGCCTAACATGGGCGAACCAATGCTAGTATACATCGCGACAACTCATCAAGTTGTAAGCGCGCGTGCTCGTTAATCGAGCGAAAGCGAGACGGACATAAGTTCCCCTTCAAAAACCAGTTTACTCGTGTCACCTTGTCCTCCTCCATGCAAGTCACGGTATCCGCATTATCAAAAGATAGCATCTGCGGTGTTTATGGCATCCGGAAGCTGCGACACTACTTTCAAGAGTGTTCGATGGCGGTAGCCTCGAAGTACCTCTTAGCGACATTATAAACAACCCCTGATCGACGGGCGGATTGCCAAATGGGCCATTGAGCTCCTCCGTTCGACATAACCTATAAGCCACGGCGAGCTATTAAATCGCAAGTTTTGGCTGACTTAAATGCCCGAATGGGTGAAGCGAACTCCCTAAAAGTCGACACATATTCCAACTAGATCATGCATTCGTGGCTCCAAAATGTTGGCGATGCAGGGGCTGGCGTCGTTACAGCGTCCCCAGCAGGAGAGTACAGTTCAATCGTACTCGAGATAATCTATCACGGACTCCAACGACGTAGCTGAATCGAGGCCCTTCTACATGAGTCTCGGATGGCGGTCTCCATGGGCATTCAACGCCTAGAGTCTTGTGAGATTGAACCTCGCGATATCCCAAATAAATGGAACTTTGATGCCAAGGATCCGAAAATGGCAGCTTATCATAGCGCCGTCCTAAAAATATCAGCTCGGTTGAAGGGCTCGAATTTCACCATATAGCTCGAGAAAACAATCGAGGCAGCGGAGCGTCTTGCTTGCGCATTGGCGCATAAGCGATCACCGTCCCCAATATCTTCTTAGAGAGGCTGTTCAAGCCATCCGTATTGTGGGAAGGAGTCCGGAA
>JAHIAM010018547.1:0-16623 GCA_021605205.1 Aegilops longissima
TGGACGAGAACAAGAAGAAAGTTGGTTTACGGTGACTACTTTCGGAGAGCTCCTGAAGCCGCTGCCCAGAAGGTCCCCAAAATCCATGAGATGTCATCGAAGCGATGCTGCTCAAACAAGCCCTAAGGGTTTGTTTCGTTGAAGCGAGGCGCTCCCGACAATTTTGCTCCGGCAAGCTTGCGGGGATCATCAAGCTCGGTTGAGCATGAGTTCTTACCGTAGAAGCTGATGTTCGCGGTGGCGAATGTGCCTTTAGTCCTTGTTATTGAGCCTGGCTCCAACATGGGCACTGAATCGTCCATTTCCTTGAACGGGAGAACTTCGAAGAGCAAGAAGAGGCGGAAAGAGTAGCCCGGCGGTCAAGTATGTACCGGTTTAGCCGACAACATCACTGTACATAAGAAGACTCAGCGGTGTGAAATTGAAGTGTATTCGCCGGGAAGATGGGCCGAAGCTGTTGGCGGAGATACGGAGGCATATGTGGTCACCACATTGGCGCCAAGAGCACTTACCGGCAAAGCTTTCCGGCAAGGTTTCTTCGGCCGACAGCCCTCCGGGATACTGGCTGCACAAGTAACCAAGTGTGAAGCGTGCGGTTCCATTCCAGCGATACACCAGCCGACTCAAGCTCTCCGGACAATCCCTTTATCCTGGCCATTTTGATGCAGGGGCTCGACATCCTCGGCCCCTTCCCGAGCTGTCGGGGCTTTGAGTACTTATGCGTCGCAATTGACAAGTTCACAAAGTGGCGGAAGTGGAAGCGATGAGAAGGTGACAGCCACGGTCGTGATCAAGTTCTTGGTCAATTGTTTGCCGTTTGGGATTCCGCAGGATCATCACCGACAACGGCACGCAGTTCTGAGCCGCACCTTCATGCGATGCGTCCAAGATCTTGGCGCCAAGGTCGCTTTACCTGT
Source organism: Aegilops longissima (assembly GCA_021605205.1). NCBI lineage: Eukaryota > Viridiplantae > Streptophyta > Magnoliopsida > Poales > Poaceae > Aegilops > Aegilops longissima. Next base: position 918 of record JAHIAM010018547.1, read on the forward strand.
TGCTCATCAGAAGCAGCGGTCAAAGAGAGGGCAAATGCTGAAGTCTTTGCGAGGACTCAAGACCAGAACTTTCGACGAGGCTGCACAAGTGCGGAAGAAAGCTGGATTGAGGCTGCCAATGGTTCTTTGGTCGATCGAGCGACACCAAGCGAGCCACTGGCGGACACCTTCGCTCTAGTCTATGGAGCGGAGCAGTTCTCCCACGGAACTTCGTATCACGGGTCGCCTCAGTACTAAAGCTTATGATGAGCTTGAGCAAGGCAGCTGCAACAAGATGGCCGCTGCTCCTTGAGGAGGACCGTCTTGAGGATCTTTGTCTGAGCTGCTTGTTACCCGACAAGCTTTGCGCCGCTTCTACAACCGCAAAGTTAGTGCGAGAAGCTTGAGGAGGCGACCTTGTTCTTGACAGCGTTCAATCCGCCAAGAATTCCAACAAGTTGGCCTTGAAGTGGGAAGGCCCTTATCGGGTGAAGCAGTCACTAGGCCTGGCGTTGTCCACCTTGAGACGAAGATGGCATTCGGTGAGCAACTCTGGAACATTGAGCATCTTCGTAAGTTTTACCCATAGAAGTAGCGGTTAAAGGAACCCGTTCGGCAACCATACTAATACAAGTCTTGCCTATGTTGCATGTAATCCTTTGTACAAAGCTGGTAGCGGACCCGTGCATCGATAAAGCTCATGTGTTGCGTGCAACTTGTCAATTCATGCTTTCATCATTATTTTGCATGTGTTATCGACATTTTGTGCAGCATCCACACCGTAAGCAATAACGAGCCACTAGGCTCCATAACTATTTTCTCTTCTTTCTTCTCAAAAAAAGGAAGATTCCCTGCGCACAAGTTAACCGGGGGAAGGAGAAGATAATGGTGTGGACCATGGCGTCGCTTCGAGAAAGTTTAGCCTTACCGGAAACAAGCGACGAGAAAAGCTAAGTTGCCAAAGCTTGAGCAATCAGTTTTAAATTTTAAGTTATCTTCCTCGAGCGATAGTACTTTGTATGAAAAACACATGTGCGAAGGAACCAACTCGTAGCTAGTTTAAGCCCTTACTTTGTTTGAGTCCGCTCAACAACAAGTGAGCTGCAACTAGTTGCGACAAGGTTGCTTATCGGGAGGCGGCACCACCGGGTTGCTGATGTTCCTTTTCGGCATTTCATGACAAAGGTGCCCTTGCAAACAAGTTCCCTAAAAGCGTGGGGCACAAACATACAAAGGAAGGAATCAAGTAAAGGAAATAACATTGCAATCATTGCCTAAGATAGAGTTATATTACAAAAATAACATGCATGATCTAATAGATTGTTCTCCTAAACATGATCGGGCGACAAGGGAAAGATAAAGCGGGCAGCCTAGTCTCGCGGTGCCATCGACCCTCTTGACCCGCTCACCTGTCCACAATGGGTGCGACAAGGGCTTTGGCGCTTCAATGTCGGCGATCGGCGGCAAGGACTTGAAGCGTTGGCGGCTGGCGCTGGATGCGGAAGGCCACCTTCATCGGCACCTTACGAAGAGCCCCTGCAGATTTGGCGCGACTTCGTCGGCCAGCTGCTTTGGGATCTCCTCCGGGCGGCTGGAAACCGTCCTACGCCCTTGAGAGCAGTGAGCTTGGCGCTGGGTTGAAGGCGCTCGTCGGTGGAGTACCAAGATCCACCATCCCGGCTCCATCGGCTCCTTGTCGATGGCGGCGGCGGTATCTAAGACCCTCGTCCGATGCATCACGTTCTCTCTGAAGGTATCACAGGCGATCGCGGCGTTCGCTTGACAGACTCCTCGTTAGCCTTGATCTTCTCCAACAAACCCACTTCCGCTCCTTGGCGCCGTCCGGCGTCTCCGTCAAGGTGGACAACTTTAGCTCAAGATCCGACTTGGAGTCCTTGGCGGCGTCGAGCTCCTTGATCCTCTCGGCGAGGCGGCCTGCAACTTCGCCAAGAGTGTAGGCGTCCTTCTCGGCTTTCGCGCTTCAGTAGCGGCGACCTCCTCGCCCGCTCTTACGGAGGTGGCCTCCGGCTGCGTCACCCTCGTCTCCAACTCCTTCTTGGCGGCCTCGGCAGCTGCGGCAGCGTCCTTTGCTTCCTGAGAGCTCCGCCAATTGATTGCTTTGGCAGGTAAGATCATGTTGCTCGGGTGCAGCAACGGTTGTGAGCTTCTTCGTCAAATTAATGAATTTGGTCTTGACTACTTGCCAATCAGCATAGTATGTGTCAAAGTTCTTCTTGAGGTTCGAATTTCAGTTTGGATTTGAAGGAGTTCCTCGGTGTCATCTTGACAACATTTTCTTCAGAACCTCTCCTTCTTGTATTGAGCCTTCTTGATTTCCTTCGCCTTCTCGAACTTCCATTTTCTTGACAATGAAGTGAGTCAACATATGACTTTGACCAGGTGTCAAGGAAGATCGAGCGAGAGGGTATTGGGATCGTTGTGCGGTCGATGAAATCGAGGACTTTCTTGGGTCCAAAGCGTTGCACAGCTGTTCCCTTGGCTCTTCGGCTCTAGCTTGGCGGTCTCGATGATTTCTTCAAGTTCTTCATCGGATGCCTCATCATCGAGATGTACGTGGACTACAAGCTGTTTCTTCCTTGGGCTGGGCGAGGACCACGTCCATTGTTGCTTTGTCTTGGCGTCGGGCACGATGAAGAATTGAAAGCGGTGAGAATTCTTGAGGTGCACGAGGCAATTGAAAAACCAGCGATCCTTTGACAAGTGGCGAGTGCTGGGCCCGAAGGTTTGGGCGAACGGTGAGGACTTTGATGGAGCGATGGCAGTGTGAGAATTTCTTCTTGAGAATTTGCCTTGAGGAGCTCTTGAGGAACTTGGCCGTGAGGGCACGAGATGAAGAAGCACTTGGCTTATTGGCGGACTTCTTTTGCATCGATTTCCTCGGCTTGGCGAGACCTCGATGGTGACGGCAGCGGCAGAATCCTCATTGAATTTCTTCACGCTTCCTTTGCTTGCTTAGCCAACAGCTTGGCGTTTAGCCCCTCATCGGAAAGTCCTCACGCGTTTGGCGCTAGTGGGATCAGCTATTTGGCACAGTGCCAAGGGAGCTCTTGGGCATGGAGGATTTAGCGAATTTCTTCATGTACTTAGGTGTAACATAGCGGTATTCCTTCCATTCCGTGCCCATCTCCGTTCAATCTTCATATCGCACCTTGCGTTGATTTTACTTTCCTCATCGGTGTGCAATAGTCAGCATATATTTCCTCGGGGATTTGAATGCTATCATGACCTCAGGTTTCTTTCCTCCCTTACGGGGCTTCTTGCCATCGCCATTTTCTTAAGGTGAGAAATTGAACAATTGAATTCTCTGAAGAAGTGAGCAGTTTTCTTGAGAGCGCTGCAAATGAGTTAAGTTGATGAGAACCTAAGGTTCAGCAGCGGACATTTGTACTGTGAGCAGTATAGGTGCGAGGAATTTGAAGAGGTCATATCGTTCTCGGAGGGTTTTCAAAAGAACAAGTTTGAGGATTTTGACCGGATGAGCCTTGAAGAATTTCAATAGCGTTCTTTATCTTAGGTTCGAGTTGTATAGATCGAAGATCCACACAATTGAGGAATCTTGAAGAAAATCATTGCTAGAAAGCGAGTCAAGAGATTTGAGGTGTTCATATGTGTGAGAATTTGAAATAAACACCTTTGAAGAATTTGAAGAAAATTTGAGAATCAAAGCGAGTAAATAAAAGTAACTTTTAATTTACGAAGTGAAGAACACGACGAACTGAGATGAACAGTTTAGAAGTTAAATCGTTCAGATCTTCTCCGCCCTAACTTGGCGGAGAAATCAGCTCTGGCTGACGATGGAGTGAAGATATTCCACGATCGGTAGCGATCGTCGGCAAAGAGGTCAAAGCGGTGAAGCTTTTCCTCACGCTGACGATGGAGTAAGCGGCGGCGCTAGGGTTTTGAGGAGCTCGGCGGGAGAGCGTCGGCGGAGTAAAAAGTGAGGAAGGGAGAGAGGTATTTATAGCCACGGTGAAAAGCGGCTCGTCAGAAGATTTAGGACGAGCGTGCCTGACCGCTTCCTTCTCACGACATGTGTCACCCCGTCTTGTGTAGTGGAGATCGTGTGCGATCGTGGGTGGATATAATAATGCATCGTGGGATGCGGAGCAGTTTAATGGTAAAATCGAAGTTTGGATAAGATTCGTTTTAAAGTTCGTTCATAATTTCTTGATTTTATCAAGGACACGGTGAAGAATTTGAGCGAGTTTCAAAGTAAACGCACATGAAGAATTTGTGAATGGATTGGGTTGAGTATAGCATAGAGGGAAGGGTCGATCACATTCACTTAGCGAAGCGACTTGAAGAAATAGCCATAAGTGAATCTGTAGAGGACATAAATCCATATATATATATAGCCAATGAAGAAAGGCAGCGGCACAGTGAAGAATTTGCAAAGTTGAAGAATTTGAAAAACTGAAGGATTTGAAAAGCTGAAGAATTTCAAAAGCGAGGAAAAACTCAAATTGAAGATTTTCAACTTTGGTGGTGGCGTGACCCCATTATAAGAATGATGATTTCAGACACAGCGTACAATTGTCGTAGGGTTACGAGAATCAAATTCTTCATTAATTTCTTCACACTTAGAGTGTTATTCTTCATTGATTGAAGAAAACGTTTCTTCATGTGTTGCACATCTAAGTCATCAATTTTGCATAAGTGTTAGGATGTGTGTCCTTTTCAAAGAACATTGAAGATTCTAAGATATTTAGCTCACACGCAACTTGCTAAATCTCTTCTCATCCAAGGGCTTAGTGAAGATATCAGCTAGCTGTTCTTGATCTTCACATGCTCGATGGAGATGTAAGCCCTTCAACACATGATCACGAAGAAAATGATGGCGAATTTGAATGTGCTTTGTCTTGAGTCTTGGCGGGTTGTGAGCAATCTTGATGGCACTCTCATTGTCATAGTGAGAGGCACATTCTTCACGTTGATGTCGTAGTCCTTGAGGTTTGCTTCATCCATAGTAATTGAGCACAACCACGAGCCAGCAGCAATATATTCAGCTTCGCGATGGGCGGTGATACGATTCTGTTTCTTGAGGACCAACGGACCAAAGATCGTCAGAAATGACAAGTACCAGATGTTGACTTGCGGTCCACGATCACCAGCATAGTCAGTCGAGAATATCAATGAGATCAAAAGTAGAGCCCTTGGGGTACCATAATCCTAGTGTTGGTGTGTGAGCTAGATATCGAAGAATATGCTTCACGACCTTATGGTGTGATTCCTTGGTGTAGCTTGAAATCGGGCACACATGCAAACACTAAGCATTATATCTGGCCTAGATGCACATAAGTACAATAAAGAACCAATCATGGGCGGTATACCTTGTGATCGAAGTCAATACCATTTTCATCGATTGCATAGATGGCCATTTGTGGGCATAGGAATTTTAGCGCCTTTGCAATCTTGCATGCGAATTTCTTGAGGACATCTTTGAGGTATTTCTCTGAGATATGAATATGCCATTGTGTTGTTGTGAATTTGAAGACCTAAGAAGAATTTCAACTCTCCATCATAGACATTTGATATTCTTCACTCATCATATAGGCAAATTCATCACTATAACGTTGGTCGATCTGACCAAAGATAATATCATCAACATATATTTGGCACACAAACAGTTCACCATCATAAGATTTAGTAAAGAGAGTAGGGTCGAGTGAACCGGGTGTGAAGCCATTCTTCACGAAGAATTCCTTCAATGTATCATACACGCTTGAGGGGCTTGCTTGAGAGCCATAGAGGCCTTATTTAGTCGAAGACTTTGTCGAGATTCTTTGGATCTTCAAAACACAGGGGTTGAGCAACATATACTTCTTCCTCAAGCTTACCATTGAGGAATGCACTTTTCACATCCATTTGATATAAAGTGATATTGTGATGGTTAGCATAGGCGAGTAATATCTTGAATAGACTCAAGTCTAGCAGCAGTGCAAAAGTTTCATCGAAATCAATTCCTTCAACCTGCGTGTAGCCTTGAGCTACTAGTCGTGCCTTATTCCTCACCACAAGACCATTTTCATCTTGCTTGTTGCGATAGATCCACTTTGTGCCAATGATATTATGCTTGCGAGGATCGGGCGTTTGACGGTTCAGACGTTGTTGAGCTCGGTGATGTAATTCTTCTTGCATGGCCTGAATCCACTCGGCTCGAAATGCTTCATCTACCTTAGTGGGCTCTGTGATAGAGACAAAGCATAGTGCCCACAAAAGTTAGATAAGTGTGAAGCTTTTGGCGTGTGAGAGGACTTGGCGCTTCAATGTCATCGATGATCTTGTCAACTTGCACTTCTTTTGCAGCGAGGATGAGCTGGTTGTCTTGAGGAATTTGATCATTTTCCTCGGCACCATTTTCTTGACATTATCTTGGTGCATCATTTCGGCGTTCTTGGCGTCTGAGGAATGAATTCTTGACGGTTTCTTGATGGGAATGATATCCTCGGTTGCCTTGAACTGATAGAATCCTCGGTGCTGGTTAAGTCTAACACGAAGGTAGGTGCTCTCTTTGCGAGCCATTAGTTTCATCGAACCGCACATCTGATGTCAACAATCTTGTGAAGTCGATGTTGAAGACTCTGTAGGTGTCTGAGTCCTTTCCGTAACCAAGCATAAAACCTTCATGTGCTTTGGTGCAAATTTAGAGGTGTGGTGAGGATCTCTAATCCAGCATTTAGCACGAAGACTTTGAAATAACTTACATTGGGTTTCTTGTCGGTGAGGAGTTCATAGGCAGTCTTCTTGAAGAATTTGTGAAGATATACTCTGTTGATGATGTAGCCGCGGTGTCAATTGCTTCAATCCGAAGCGACTAGGCGTTTGTATTCATCAAGCATAGTCGAGCCATCTCAACAAGAGTTACTGTTCTTGCGCTCCACAGCGCCATTTCTTTGAGGAGTATAGGGCAGATAACTCATGAGTAATACCAAGTTCATCAAGATAATCATCAAGTCCGAATTCTTGAACTCAGTTCCATTGTCACTCTGATGTGCTTGATCTTCACACCAAAGTTGGTTGAAGCCCTCGAGGAAAATCGTTTGAAGATTTCCTGCACTTGATTTTGTAAGTAACAATGTGTACCCATGTGTAGCGAGAGTAATCATCAACAATAACAAAGCCATAAAGAGATGCTTCATTAGTGACGGTGAGTAATGATTGGGACCAAAGAGGTCCATGTGAAGCAATTCGAAGGGGCGAGTAGTGGTCATGATAGTCTTATTTGGATGCTTGGCCTTGGTCATTTTCCAGCTTCACGAGGCTCGCATAAGTGATCCTTGAGAATTTGACATTCTCAATGCCAATGACATGCTTCTTCTTATGGCGTGTGCAAATTCCTCATGCTGTGTGACCAAGTCGTCGATGCCATAGCCAATATACGAAGCTTTTGCAAGTAGACACCGCGGCTGGTTGTGGTCTGTGGAAAAATCAACAATATACAAGTCTCCTCTCCTAAAGCCTTGAAGACTTTGGAATTGTCGACTTCCATAATCACAACACAGCGATACTTGCCAAAGATAACAACCATATCAAGATCACAAAGCATTGAGGTGACATGAGGTTATATCCTAAAGACTCAACAAGCATGACTTTGTCCATGTGCATGTCCTTAGAGATAGCAACCTTACCAAGTCCCAATACGACTTTTGCCTTTGTCGGCAAAGATGATATGCTTGGATGAGGCGGTGATAAGGAGCATCCATCAATAGATTCTTGTCACCGGTCATGTGATTTGTACATCCACTATCGAGAACCCACTCGGTGGCTTTGGGTTGATCATCCTGCGGATGAATTAGTACAACTTACGATCTCATATACTTCATCGGTGAAGAATATGATATCAAGTTCATCGAGATGAATTTCATCGATCGATATTCAGATAAGCGTATGAGGGCGTGTGAAATGAAAGTTCATTTCATCATGATTAGCTGCGTCCTTTCGAGCATTTTTGTGGGCCCTGACAAATTCTTGAGCGTTGAGGCGCGTGCGGAGACTGACCCTACGAAGAGATTAGTTCTTTTCTTCACCACCCACATCTGAAGGGGTGGCAAAGAGTTCATCATTCTGCGAGCACCATATGAGAATGGTGGCATAGAGGCCAAACCATTTCGTTTCACATAAGAGGGTTAGGGTAAGCATATGAATAAGCGAGAGAAATTCTTGAGGACTTATGAACATATTGGTTTGAAGAATAATGCACATATTCATAGCCCTTAGCTCTACCTGCGAAGCGAGTTGTTATACGATGATAATCATATGAGGACTTTGATCCTTTTGAGAATTTGATCCACGTGAGAATTTGGTCCGTATGAGGACTTGGATCCATATGAAGAATTTTGTCCATATGAAGAATTTGATCTGGGTTCCTTTTCTTCACGGTGGTGTCATGAGGACATTCACGAAGATTTTCAAGACATTTCTTGGGAACCAGATTTTCTTCATAGGGGACCGTTCTGCGATTAGTGCCAACATATCTAGCAAATACTTCACCATTCGATTTTGAACAGTTTATAGTTTGAGTCAAATGACTCATCATCGAATGAGAAATTCACATGTAAAACCAGATAAGGTAGATGGATCAAGCTGGAGGTCCCTTTGCAGCAACCCATGAGGTTTTGGGATCTTGCTTTCGGGCTTCGATATGTTCCATCGACATTGAGTTTCCTCTCAAAGGCAATACCCTCTTTCCTAGGGTTTCTGTTGAGGATCGCTTTTAAGCACATCACAAAGTCGATGCCCTTTGAGGCTTTTGTACATACTGTCATGTACAATTCCTTCACCCTGCATCGTCGGTTATACTAGCAATGTCCTCGGTGAGGAATTAGTGATAGCGAGGCAGGTGAAGAATTTATAACGATTGAAGCATTTGAACATTGGTGAAGAATTAGCGATTCACGTTCAATGCATTTTAAGCATGGAGGAACAAATTCTTCTTGAAGCGCTGATTTGTTGAGCAAGTAATGAATCCGCTCCTACGAAGATCTTCATAACTCGCTCTTAGCTTCTCAAGATCTTGCTTTCTTTGAAGAAATTCATAAGAAAGTTTCTCATGATCGAGATAAGAGAGTGTTATGATGACCTTGAAAGCTGTCAAGCCTAGATTGAACTTCTGAAGATTTTCGATCGAGGGCTTGAGTGCGATCCATTTCTTCACCTAACATATCATCACCCTTATCTAGCATGTTTTGAACCTTTTCAAAAGCCCTTTGTTGTTTATAGCAATCTTAGCAAGTTTAGAGTAGCTGGGCTTAAGATCCTCATCGATTCATTTTCACTGGATTGGAGGAGGTGAAATTTAGTACCTTGGCACCTTTTGCCATGAAGCAATAGGTGGGGCGTAGTCATCATTTTCCTCATCGAGGTTTGTTGGCGGAGTCATTTTCTTGATGTTGAAGATGGATTTCTTGGCGTAAGCGATGCAAGAGCAGGACTAGCCACACTAGATTGGATTCTTGAGACTCCTCCTCTTCCTCATTTTCCTCGATTCAGCTTGAGTCCATTTCATTGCCAATGAATGCAGAGCCTTTTGGAGCTGCTCTTCTTGTGAGAAGAAGGCTTTGAGGATTTTGATGATGAAGATTTTGATGATTTCTTCTTCTTCTTCACGTCATGAGCTGTAATCCTTGTGTTTCTTCTTCTTCAATTCCTTTTCCCCGAGGACAATCTTGGATATAGTGACCAGGTTTCTTGTATTTGTGGCAAAGTCTTCGCTTATAGTCACTAGATGAGGAATCACTGCTTCTTGAGGATTTTCCAAAGCGACCACGTCTTGTGAATTTCTGGAATTTCTTCCTGGCGGTGCTAGCTCTGGCCAAATTCTTGAGGATCTCCAAGGCTACTACGAGTCTTCACTCTGATTCAGATTCAGCCTTGGCCTTGAGGCGCGTGTTCTTCCATAGCGAACCATAGAGATCTCTCTTTTGACAAGCTGGAACTTCGTGAGTATTTAGCCTTCGAGGATATCGGCGGGATCAAGAGACTTGTAGTCAGCTCGTTCTTGTATCATCGGTGCAGTGTCAAATGAGGAATCAAGCGATCTTAGCAATTTCTTCACCACCTCATGGTCGGTGATGTCGGTGCACCAGTGCTTGAAGCTCATTTGAGATGTCGGTGAGGCGATCGAAGGTTTGTTGAACATTTTAGTTTGTCGAGTCTTTTGAAGCGGTTGAAGAGATTCGAAGAACATCAACTCGAGAGTCTGCTGAGTTGAAACACCTTCATTTACTTTGGACAGCCTGTCCCGGATGAGTTTAGCGATTCAAAGCACTCACTCTTCCATATTGACCTTTGCTCGGATGGCCACATATGATATTCTTAACTTGAGAATCGAGTTGCTTGAATCTCTTCACATCAGCATCATTAGGAGAGGGTGTGGTGAGGAAACACCTTTTGTCACAACATACGGAGATCGTTGTCAATTGCTTCAAGATGCATTTGCATTTTGTTCTTCGATGGGGTAGTCCGTCCCATCGAAGGTAGGACACCTGCTGAGACCTTGATCATACCTGCGGTCGACATAACTAAAACTCCGGTGGTTAAACCAAAATCACGAGAGAACAAGGGTACCTTGCTCGATACCAATTGAAAGTCGTTATATCGACTAGAGGGGGTGAATAGGCGATTTTATGAATTTTACAAATTCTTCAGAGAGAATTTGCCGGTGAGAAATTCATAGCGAAGAAATACATGCAGCGGAATAAGTACTCGAGAAGTAAGCATAACAGATTACAAGCATAGTCATCATGATGAAATGAAGACAATCACAGTCTGAAAAGCGTAATCACGAGGATAACACAAGGTGAAGACAAGCAGTGAAGAAATTGGCGGGGAAATTGAGAAAGTCTTGATCAAAGTCTTCAAACACAGATATGACAAACACTCAACACGATGTGAGGAAATGAAAAGGTTGAGGAAATAGAACCAGTTAGGTTGGTGAAGACAATGATTTGGTAGACCAGTTCAAGCTGCTTTGTCTCGGTTATGCGTCTGGTTGGGCGGTGAGTATTTAAACTCGAGGACACATGATCCGGACACCCGATCCTTGAGCCGCGCAGCTTAGGACACCAAGTCCTCACCGTATTCTCCTTGAACTAAGGCCACACAGACCTCGTCCATCACTCGTGGTAAGTCTTGAGCGACTTCCAAACCTTCACATACTTGGTCACTCGGCGATCCACAATTCCTCTTGGATGCTCTAGACCATGGCGCCTAACCGTCTCGAAGAAGCACAGTCTTCAAAGGTAAAAGCGTCGGATCCGCGGATCAATTTCTTGATGATGCTCAATCACTTTGGGTTTATTGGGGTTTGGTTTTGGGTTTTCCTCACTTTGGGTTTTCCTCACTTGATGATTTTCGCTCAAAGTCCTCGGAGGATGGGTTGCTCTCAAATGACAAGTGTCAAGTTCTCTCGGGCAGCCAACCAACTAGTGGTTGTGAGGCGGCTATTTATAGCCTAGGGAGCAGCCCGACATGATAAGACATAAATGCCCTTTAATGATATGACCGTTAGGTGGAGATATTTTAGGGGACGGTGGCCTTGTGACACACCTTGATCGGAAAGTGGAATATCAAATTCCTCGGGGCTATCATGTTCCTCCTTGTGTAGGCAATTCGCCTTTGGCGAATTCCTAACTCCTCGATCGAGAACAAATTCCTCATTGACGGAAGAGCCGTCTCATCCTTTGAAGAAATGTTGAAGCTGTATGAGATTTCAAAGGCTTCACTCGAAGGATTGGTAGGTGAGGATTTTGAGTTGAGCATCAAATGGAAATTTTTCCTTAGTATTTCCTCGACCCCCTTTAACAGTACGGTGTTTCCTATGACTCAAGAAAGAGGAAATGAAACTATGAAAACAAAAGTCTTCATGCTTCATGTTCCTCAAGTGATTACCAAGTCTTCAGAATCACACCAATTTCTTCACTTTCAAAGTCTTCAGAAAGTCTTCAGAATGTCAAATTCTTGGATGAAGAAATTCATTTTTAGGGTCGACTTTCTCTGTAAATATCAAACTCCTCATAGACTTATAGACCTGTGTACACTCACAAACGCATTAGTTACTTAACCTATAAGTCTTCAATACACCAAAATCACTAAGGGGCACTAGATGCACTTACATGAACACATCCACTAACTTTAAAATCTTTTGAACATGATCTTCAATATCATCTTGGTGTCAAACCAGTCCGGCAATATTGCTCCACGGTGCCGACCTGCGCTGAACCGTCATCACTTTGTTGAGCCAAGCTCAACTTCTTGAATCATCATCTCGGCAAGCCGAACAAAAAGTCCGACATCGCGAAGGATAAATCATCACCAACATCGCCGCCTCACGGATTACAGGCGGGCATACGGCATCACGACGCGGTCGCTTCAACAAGCGGCATCGACCACGTCACGACCTGCATCGACAGGGCCGCACTATTGCTTCTTCAAGCTGGTTTCCATCACGCCGACCTAATTCGACATCTCGGCTGGACCGGGGGCTTCGCCATCTCTTCATCAACCTACTCCGGACACTTCGGTGTCGCTAGCCGACCAGCTCCGTCATGTTAGCTGGACCAAGGGCTTTGCCTCGGCGAGCCAACCTTTGCCAGCATTGCCATGCCGTCGTTTTATCTCCCATCACGCAATGGGTGCGCGGATCGAGTCCCAATTTTGGGAATCACCTTCCTTCAGATTGCTACAACAAATAAACCAGGTGCTATTAATCCCAGTATTTTTTGCTTGTTTGGGTTCATTTTTCCCAAGGAATTATTACTCTGGTTTGTCCATCATATGTACACAGTTCTATCAAATGGTGGCGCGTGCGGCGATCGCATGGTGGTTCGGTCGGTTTCGTACATAGTCCGTGACGCGCATCGGACTCGGACCGACGCTGTAATTCGAGGCTTTGCGCCTTTACCGCATCACGCCCGACGCCCTGCGCCGACATTGACTTTGGCGCCGAGGCCATATTTCTTTATTACTCACTTTGCATAAATTATTTATATGCAAATTTTTTAATTATCATTATTACTATTATCTCATGTTTGCACCATTCTTTGTGCACGGAAAATGATCCGGGGACTTGGCGTCCTGCTGCGGTCTGCATTGACCGTGCTATGTCACCACTTGGTGTCGAGCTCTCGCTCCGCCACCTCGGGACCGGCTTGGGGATGGAACCTTGTCCCGTATCAAGCTCGGACGCGTCATCAATACCGAACACATTAACTAGCTAAGTCGCTTTCATGCTCAAAGCTTTAATTTCTAACTTGTGTTAGGTTCGACCAAGCATTATACTTTTTGGAAAAATGTTGCTTGTAAATTTTTTTGTCCAAACTTTGTTTGTGGCGCATAAATTCAAATACCCAATTCATTTGGGGCTTCCTTCATGAAGCTTTTCCTTTTGCATATGATTATACTTATGCGGCCGTTCCTTGTTAGTGTATTCGCATACAATATACCATATTGACTTAGCGATTTGCAAGCTGGGTTGCCTTGCTCTGTGTTTACCCCTCGTTCCCGATTGTTCGGCTAGGGAGTAAAGGAGCACCTCTGCGATTGTCATGATCGGGTCATTCGGCGAACCTCGGTGGGTGAAGTAAAGCTAGCACTCCTATAGTTTTCAATGATGGTGGCTAGCAGAACTCATGAGTACAAAAAATCTATTGCACAAGTCTCATAATAACAATGAGCACCGAAGAAAGGTATCGGTGGGGGTACTATTTTCTTCGAAGATGCTTCTTACACTTCGCAATAATATAGCATAAGTTCCCTGAGCGCGCTTTATGCATTCTGACCTTATGGCACGATTGCTGGAAACACCGTCGATATTCTCGACGGATGGAGTACATAACACTTTTCGGTCCTTGGTGAAGAGGGAAACCGACGATCGGTTAAGGCAGCGTTTAAATTTCGATTGAACATAGATATGATATAAGTACTTGGTACATGCAATCATTCTTTTACCCAAGTCACTTGGGGGCTCTTACATTTATATGGGCCATTTTATGATAAGTGTTCTTCTTCTTAGTCATTGCAAAGTTTTATTATTATTATTATTATTATTATTATTATTATTATTATTATTATTATTATTATTATTATTATTATTATTATTATTATTATTATTATTATTATCTATCCTCCTTTTTTGACGGCGTGTGGTCACGGTAGGGAGCCTAATTTCTCTCTCAAAGCCGCTAGAGTTTAGTTTGCTAAACTGGCCTAGTGAAGTACTCCGCCCTCGGGATAGGAGGTTGAAGCCGTAAGCTGGCCTGCTTGAAGTCTTGAGATAGGATGTATCATGTTAAACACGACATAAGCACTTCTTTTGCTAAGGCCAATTTTGGATTGGCACCGAACACTTGATCTCGTTCGGACGTCAAGTTTTCTTGGCGTTTTTGGTTTTCAAGCTTATGGCACTTTTAAACTATTTGTGTGTTTTCAACACAAGTCTCATGATCTGCGCGGACACCTTTAGAGATTCGGCAAAAACATTCTCGGATATTGCTATATATGCATCGGTTTTGAATTGTGTCTTGATCGATAGTTGGGTTGCGGCTCCTGCGCTTGCCTCCTACGTTCCGCTTTGTTGGCTAGGTGTGCAAAGGAGAACCACTGCGATTGTGCTTCCAGCTCACATGGTTAAGCACCTCGATGGAGAAAGCCGGCCATTTGTCACAATAAGCGTAAACTGGTCAGCGATCCGATGGCGGTATTAAACAACGGGTCATTCATAACAATGGCGAAGTGTTTCTGACTTGACCTCATTGTCGCCGTACACTACGGGGGCTATTAGCTGGCCTCCCAAACTAAATCCTCGATATTTTGCTCTTACATTGGAGCTGAGGTTTCATGATCATGCTTAGCTTGACAACCCAAAGAAATGAGCCGATAAGCGGGACTATTTTCTTTGGAAGACATTTCTTACATTAAGCAGTAATATAACATATCTCTCTGCATACCTTTGTTTATAAAACCGTATGGCCAGATTGCCTTGTTTGTTGTAAATCTTTGCCCTCATAAAGGCATTATAAAGTAGGACAAACACTCCTCGGCTATTGGCGAGGAGGTGAAGCCGATGGTCGGTCAACAAAGTTTTGTACAATGTGGATCGAGCATTAATGGCGTAAAGTACTTGGATACATAGAGTCATTACACATAATTTGTGATTTTACTATGGATATCAATCCTTAATTGACCACCGTGCCGCATTAAGGCTCGAGAACTCTTGGGCCGGGCTTATTATTTACAAATATTAAAGGGGCACATCGATCCCTGATCGGGTGTTGCCACCCGACCGGTGTCTCGGGGACTCTTGCATTGCCTATCAATGCATAAAATTTTAAGTGTATCTGATCTCAGGAGATTTTGATCCTCGGGTTGATCGGCGCACGCAACCTGAGTCTTGAGGACTGAAACACGCCTCTTTTGTGTCTCGAAGTATTCTGCCAAGCTAGGACTTGATCCTCAGACCGATTTTGCAAATCAACTTGAGTCTTAGCAGCTACGGGGATCAGCGGTCTTATGTCATCCTTCATGTGCATCTCGGGTTTTGGACCGATACCCACCTTGAGGGCTACTGGCTATGTATCTCGGCAGGGAATAAATTGCACCAATCAAAAATATTGACAAAAATCAGCCCACATTCGGGGTGGTGCACCACCTCGGAAGCGATCGACATAAAGCTCGGGCGCTAGTGGCTGGCTCCATAGAAGGCATTTCG
>JAHIAM010018548.1:0-15496 GCA_021605205.1 Aegilops longissima
CACCAATAAATTCACATACAAACCACTAGTTTTACTATCTAATGACAATACAAAAAAGTAGCAAGATAGTAGCAAACCATGTACCTTCGTAATGAACAGCTCATAGTGTCACCAATTGGATATAAAGGTTTGGAAAAAACATGCTCCTAATGTTGAACCAGTTGGAATTTTGTGAGTTCCACTAAAATCGAGCATCCTGTTTGCATAGATATTGAAAGTGTGATTACTATAAAAGTGGCACTAGTTGAAGCATAGACTCACAAATATAAGCATTCCAATTTTCTTAATGGGAAAAGGTAGCAAGATATTTCTAACCACCTGTTTGAAGGAATAAATAAAGCAACTTGGTGATGTCGGGAGGCATACATAGTTTTTACGAAAAACTGAGCCATTCTAACCTTTCCTCTTCTTTTAAGCAAATTTTGTGAGTTCTACTAAAATAAAATGCCATCACCGCCATGACAATTCGGTGACCTTGTACAAAAGGAAATGACTTAACATTACATCATGATGTCGGGTATGTAGTCAGCGGCATTAGAGACAAACATCAGACCTCCTCCGATAACATAATGAACATTAACTTTAACAAAGGTGTGACTAGCTTTAGGGATAATTTGAGTGAACTCTACACCTCTGTTCCTTAATATAAAGCGTTTTGCGGTTCAATTTAAAGTACCCAAGCGTCTAGTATTTAGAAAAACAGGTAATAGTTTTCTTGAGCACATATCTGGGAAAGCTTGCCACACTTTATTTATTACATACGCTAATGCAACACCATTGAATACTACAAATCTACACTAATCCGTGGCTAGTGCAGCGATAGAGTAGTTAGTTTATTACGAGATGCAGTACAATGGTTTCTTGAACAGATTTCAATAAACTCTACTTTGGAAGGTTTCTATAAAATTAACAATACAAAATGTAAAGGTAACAAGTTTGACATTGGTATACTAGCTGTGCATGAGCATTAAACCAAATCTGAAATGCTGAAGGTAACTAGCATTATTAACTAATGCAGTATAAAAATTTACAAACCATGTACCTCCAAGGTAAATATCATTTTGAACTCGGGGGACCTTAAAATTGCTATCCCAATCTTGATAATCGATCAAACATAAAAACTTGATCGAGCGAATCAAGAGAACAACCGAAGGAGGTGCCCTCTTGACCTTTCCTCTTGTCTTCATAATTGTCTATGGTTTAACCAAAATAAAATGACATCAGTAGCCTTGGCATTTTGGTGACCTTTGTACAAAAAAATTAACTTGTCTCATGAAAGTGAGGTATGTAATATATAAGCATTAACGATTGCAAAAATCTGAAGGTAGTAACAAGTTTCATCATTGGTATCTTGGCTGTACAACACATTAGAATACCTTAGTGAAGAATCTTTAATACATCCACAATCAACACTAACCACGAAATAATATAGTGACATTAAATGGCATTGCTTAAATTTATCGGTGGCATTAGGTGAGGCGGCATTAGTTAAATGTGGCATCACTTTAGCGATAGCATTGCTTGACTTATTTGGCGTTATACTATGAACAAAAGAAGTGGCAATAAGAGCATGGGAGGACCATTGGACGGTGGGTGCACCGGTCGATGTACCTCCGCAGACCTTGAGTGGTGAGGAGGTATGGTTGCCCGAGCAACAAATATCCGAGGGCATATGTGGATTCGTCCCATTTTGTTCTCTTTAGCCACCTTTTTCCTATGTGAGGACAACAAACCGATCGACCTGGTCATTCTCTATTGCGTTGTCATGCCTTTCTACCCTTCCAACCAAGAGACGGGACGTTCCTTAGCTACTGATTTTCCTTTTCAACCTAGATGCGGGTTGATTACTCTCTTGGGATCGTCTCCCTTCCTTTCCTTATTCCAGACATGGATTAAATGCATAGTAGGGTTTCCTTTAATAGTGCAAATTATGGTTTTTAAATCTGCGTGGCCGGGAAAGAGGATAAAAATTGGGAAGATGGTGGAGTGGAAAAAGATCCACATCAGCGCGTGGCGGATGGGGCAATAGAACAAGGGGTATGGTTGAAAAGAGGTAGCATACAATTCGGGAAGTGCCTCGTGGTTGTGCTCCTTTTCCTGACGGCTTGGGGGACCATCCCGGGTGCTAGGTCGGAGGGGGCCTTGTCGTCGGTCGTGACCTCGCTTCTGCGGCAAGTGAGTCAACTGCGTCCTTTTCTTCCCGGCGGATCTATGACCACGGTGAGGAGGGAGAGGGCGTCTTTTAATCTGGAGAGAGGCGGTAGTGTGAGAAGCAAGTAGCAGCCCGGCAAGCTCGGCCATATATCTTTTTATACTACTTTTGGAGGTGGACTAGTGGTAGAGTAGTTTATATTTTCTTTGCATCGACGTTAGTCGTGCTTCAAAACTGAGCGCCGCCATTAAAAAAAAAAGGTCGATAACTTCGGCACCTCGGGCCAGCGGCGGATCGCATTTTCGGAAAACACCATGTTTCGTTGACATGTGGTCCCGTTCAACATATCGGTGAGGGGTAGTAGGATATTTCGAGCGCGTGTAGTCGGCGCCTCCGTGAACCGTGGGCAGGGGCAGTCCACCGACTCTTCGCCTTTCCCTCTCGATTTGGCTTGTGCGTCTTCCTCCCCTCCTCCATTTTCCTTTGCCCTTCACCCTTTCTTACGCCATTGTTGTCGTCTTCTCCATGGAGAACAGGCGAAACTTCCGTTAATTGCCCGATCTAAAGATGGCGTGGTGGAGGAACTCATTGATCGGTGCGGCGTCATCACCTCGGCTAGCATGGCAGGTTCGTTCAAGCCCATTCTGACTCAACTAATAACATCATTACAAGGAACCCAAAGTCAAGGGTTTGATCTCCCTATCTTCTTCCCCTGACCACGATTTCACCGGGAAGGCCTGCCCTTGCAAGTTGATGCCGCTTGATAATCGTATGATGTTAAGATGCCATCGGCTTGAGGGCAACTTGGCGGCCAGGAATTGGGTTGTTTACATTGGGTCCCTGGAATGGGAACTTGTGAATTTCACTCGTGACGGGTTCCACTTCAAAAATCTCGCGCCCGGGGTTGAGCCCCGGTATTTCCGTTCAAATACAATCATGGTGAATGTCTTCTGGAATGCAATTTTCGAGTTCCCAACCGCTCTTGGAATTACAAAAACTATGAAGTTGTTTCTATCTTGACAAGCTTGTTGGTCCTTGGTGGTTTATTCGATGGATATTGCTCAAAATCGGGTTTACGTCGGATGAGTATTGTGATGCAATTCAATCGAGGGCCTTGTGTTCTGCCACCACTGTGGCCTGTTTTTACATGGCATCCTCGTGTTTGATCGTTTGTCTTCCCCTAATTATAATTGTTTCATCCACATGCATCGGGTTAGCAAGTTTCCCTTTAAATTAACCCTCTTCTTGTGTTTAAGGTCTTTGAAACATTCCACCACCTATTTGAAAATTTTTTATAACCAAGGGAGATAGGATGGTGATGATCACAAGCATGAGGGCAGCGCCCATATACTCTTTGGCCCGGGCAACTAATTCCGATGGATCACCTCTTCTTGTGTTATCACTGATATGCGCTAAGGCGGTGTGGTCTCCCATGGTCACTCTGGACCTATTCAACACCCTTGCATGGTATTGGGATGGATACTAGTGTGCTAGCCAACTCCTTCTCCCGTCAAATTGATAGTCTTGGAAAACTTCGCTCTTCCTTGGACAAAACTATCCAATGATGGTGAAAAGCGATCAAGCTTTTGACACAACTTACTACCATTTATGAAAGCAATTGTGTCTATACCTCGGACATTTGGGTGGTTCCCCTACCAAATGCTTGATATAGTGGCCGCCCTGGATGATCAGTCTGCGTTGGTCTCGATCAACAATGGATGGCCCGTCCAGAAATCACTTGTGGTTCAAAGCAAGCGTTTCCAACACCGAAATGATTGAGTTGAAGTTCATTTCATTGCTTGTTATTTTTGTGTGGTGAAAACTTTAGTATTTATAATGTATCCTCGTTTCGATGTGGGTTGATGACCTGTTGTATGTAATAAAATGATATGCCTTGATAAACTTACTAAATTTATGAATGCTTTAAATGCTTCAGTGAGTGGTGCGATGAGGCAAAAATATTTCGAATACATAATTATCGTGCATTGCAACAGGTTATTGGATGGGCCAATCAACAATAGTAGTACACTATTTGTACTAGCTTCACATCTTGGCGTCGGGGGGTTTTTCGAACCATATGTTAATGTGTTACGTAACACACCTCGAATCCTCGATACTATATAGTAAAGGGTAAGTAGTAGGAGTAGTAGGGTGGCATGGCGGAACAAGCATTCACGTCCGAGCGGCACTCAACCACGACTTCCATCGACACCATATTATTTCTTGGAGTCCGTGCTAGGCAATCTCTTCAACCTCTCGTTTCTCTAACCAGCCATCCGGGGCGAGGTGGGGTTTGCCCGATATCGGTTTCTAACTACGGTCCCACTTGTAAGGCCAACTCAATCCCGACCCCAAAGCGGACCTCCGTTTTGCATGAACTCCACCGATAATTTTTGAAAAGCAAGACCAAAAGAAGAACCACAAGAATACATTTTACTACTCAGTAAGTTGGATTAGTGCCTTCTCGATGCATTCATTGTTGATCTGGGAGGCTCGATCTGCGTGCTTCTTTCTTCTTGAGTGTAAAAAGTAGATGTTGCTTCCCGCATCTAGTCTCATGTCTGCCTCTATTCTAGTAGGAGTATCAACAAGTGCACTAATTTCATCTCTAGCCTCTTTGCTGCTAAAGTGATAGAACATCTACTAAATTGGCTCTATCAATATATGGATGTACTCTTCTTTAATACAAAACTTGCATCCATTCTACTCCTCCATTTACAATACATGCCTTCTATTTGTCAAAATATTTGTATCTAGACATGTTTTAGTATATAGGTACATCCATTTTGGACAAATGGAAGTCAAAATTTTGGGAGAAACCTAATAATTTTTAATTAGCACAACTAGTCTAATCCGAGAAACCGAAGATTTGGTGGGTTCTTCCTCCTTTTCCGACCTGGGACATCGGCATCAATTGTGTCATGAAAAAAATGAGTGGTAGTTGAAGCCACGAGATGTGCATCTTAGGTTAAGCGTAAATAGAATCTTTACTCTTAGTAACTCCAAAAGGCGAAGATCTTTATTGGTTTGTTTTCATCACCGGCCCGTCGGGGTGAAAGATGTGCGAGTTATGGGTCCTCTTGCATTTTCACGACATGTGGGGCGCATGTGAGCAACGCGATGGGCTCTGCATGTCCCGGGTTGAAGAAGAATAGAGGAGGGTTGAGCGGTTAGGAAATTTGTTCTCGTGCCTCGATATAGGCCGATATGTGGGGTGGCATGGCCAAACTAATTCACGTTTGCTGGGCTCCCAACCCACGAGTCCCATCCGCACCAATTTTTCTTGGAGTCCGTGCTACAATCCTTTTCCCTCCTGTTTTCTCCCATCCCGGCGGTGGGGGGTGGGGTTTTCCCGATAGTGGGTTTGCTCACTGTGGTCCCACTTGTAAGTGAAATGCAACACCCGCATTCCCGCTTGGCGTCGGACCAACCATGTGGGGTGCGCTTAGCCTTTTCTTTAATTCGTAACTTGAAAATTTGGTTCTGCTCCATGGCACCGATAGATAAAAATGATTTTGCCTAGGTAATGAAAGTTTGGTTCTTGTGCCATTCATGCAGGTGGCGTGGTGGAAGGCTTCGTCAAATCGTCCATGACTTCTTGTGACAGTGAACTTGTTGAGAAACCCGAGGACCTCGTCGAACAAAGGAATTCGTCCCGCCCCTAACTGGCGGCCTCAAGCAATACTACCTAGAGGCGTTCCTCGGTCCGGCGCGGGCGTCATGACCATCAGCAGGTGATGCTCCCTCCCGCCTCCATGGGTTCCACCTAGTCAAGCGATCTTGCGATTGGTGATCCTCTTGCCCTTGGTTACTGCGTGGTCGTGGGATTTTGTACTACTCCTCGGCCCTCTTTTGCCTTTGGTGTATGATGGTGGGCCAGCCACCCCAGGCCCGTGTCATTCACCCAAAAGCGTTACTAATCAATGAAACTGTGTCCCCCTTGTGCGGTGGGTATAGTCATCTCAGGGACCTCTAGTTGAGCCAAGGAGAGAAGTTTATGTTCTTTTTATTGGTCCCCTTTGCATTTTTGCCCAAGTTTTGACCTTTGATTTAATAAAATGTTAATGCATGTAAAAAAAATGTTGTGTAAGTCACCTTCGAAAACCAAATAATCCCAAAACACTTGACATGCATTCTCCTCCTTGTTTCTTATTTAAATGACATATCAACCAATGAGAGATGTGGGCGTGCATGCTTTCAATGACTTGAGACTACCAAACATGACATGCGGTGTTTATTCATTGCATGTAATCTTATTAGTACTCTAGTTAGCAAAAAAACATTAAGTTCTCTATGGAATAAAACACCATGTATTTATTTGAGAGGGAGTAGTACTAATATTGCTAGTCAAATACTAAAATCAGGATGGGGGTAGTACTCCTAAATCCAACGGTGGTGCTACTAGTACTAGTAGTAGTACTACCAATGTAGTAGTGGAGTACTAATTTTTACCGTTGTCAAATTATTCGTGTTGCTCCCTAGGTGAAGTGACAAGACCTGCGGAATGACACCTTAGTATAGGCGCCGTGTTACATAATGTCATCAACATCTGGCCACTATCATAATGGCTGTAATACCTTACAACTACCCTGTTAACATAATTTCCCGTGCGTAGATGCCGTGCATTGCAGGAACCAGTGGGTTGGGGGCTCGGCAGCCATCGTGCCAAATTTTCCCGGTTGGAAAAGTGTTGATTGTGAGAGACAAGGGTTGTTTGTAAATAGGGAACAAGTCGGTCTTTTTGCAAAAATGGAAAGCTTGGTTTGTATCGTCGGATCTAGATCCGGCGGCTATTGGTGAAAATGGGAGGCACAACATCCATCAACTCGGGACCTTTTGATTGCGGGATTTTGAAAGGGGAATAGGACAAGCAATATTACAAGTTTCAAAGATATTACAAATGTTAGGAGTAATGCTCACCTCGAAGAGGTTACTAGGAAATTTGTAAGAACTTTCGTTACTTTAGGTGGATGCAGCATTATCTACAAACTAAAATCCACCACCCGACAAGTCACTAATGGGCAAATAGTTTTTGAGTCTCGGCCATGATGTTTCAAAAACAAATTCAGCCCGGAGACTTTGTCATTTAAACTTAGGGCTTGCGGTGATCAACCGCCATTCATTGTTGCGAGGCCCAAAACCTCATTACCTTGGACTTGCCTCCGAACAAAGAACCCCAAATTTAATCTGATGTTTGCCTCGGTAGTCGATCAAATCAATTTCTAAATGGAGATCAAGGCATTCGATGAGATTGTTATAGTGACACATTTTTCCTTGGGTCTTTTTATCGCAAAGAAAGACATATTTGGCTGCTAAGATTACCGTGTCATGATACCAATATCATTCGCTCATACGATAGGGTTGGTGGCTAATATTTTTTCCTCTCTCTCCTTTTCTCTCTCTCTCTCTCTCTCTCTCTTTTTTCCTCTCATTTAACTAGGAGCGTGAAGAGCTTGGGCATTTGTTGCCTTCCACTTTGGCGATCCATATTTAAAAAATAACATAATACCATGATGTCAATCAAAAATTTTGGCACCGCTCTCGCGATGAGAAGTTGACCGTTGGCCACAGACCCACATGTAAAACAAATAAATCAAACCAACTAACCAGCCTCTCACTCTCCCAAACAAGTTTTTTTTTTAGTCCTCTCTCTCTCTCCCATGGGTTTTTTCATTTGTGAGTTAATTTGGCACGGGCAAAGTAGGTGATCAGTTGGGGCACCGGTGAGCAATGGAGGGCATCGATGCCAAATGCATCACAAGTGAATTTGGCACATGTTTTGGCCTACAAGCCCACTTTTTACTCCCTCGTCCCAAAATTCTTGTCTTAAATTTGTCTAAATCGGATGTATCTAGTTACATTTTAGTGTTAGATACATCTTCTAAACAAATGTGACAAAATTTAAAGACGAAAATCTAATTTAGTATAAAATTTTGACCATAGATTTACCTAAGAAAATGCCAATGCATGTCACTAAAAATTAACCATTTGAAATTATGTTCAAATCTGAATCCACGATATAGTCTTAGTGACATGCATTAACATTTTGTGATTAAATCTATGGTAAAATACTAAAAAATTGGAAAAATAAAACCGGGAGAGTATTGCTCTTAGGGTAACCATAGAGTTCTTGGGAGTCTAATTCTTTCCACTATGACTAGCCTAGGCTACTATAGTAGTCAACATAAAAAGCGAAGAGGTGATCCGTGAGAAAAAAATACTAAAAACATTTCTTTCGGTGGGTCGTAGATGCTTTTGAACACTCACTTGTCATGTAATTTGGGAAAATTACGAAAAAATTGACTCGTTGTGATTACCGTTTACTTATAGGAAAGAAGTTTCACCTTGATGAGTAGCTTCTCGTCCCGGAAAGCATGTAAGAATCCCAACTTGATCGATTGGGGCGATAGATTTTAGTGCTAAGATCTTCCTTTTGGCTGGGTGGGAAGCTTGTGGAATCATTTTAAGGCGGTGTAAATACATCAAGAAGAAATTTAAAAATTGAATTTCAAGAAGGCGGAAAAAATGAGTGTTGTACCACGATTGGATCAATAAAGTTAGAATTTGGGGAAAGTACACCAATGTCAATTTGGTCTAATGACCCGATTTTGTTGGACCTTCTAGATCCGATACAAGCAATCTCTCAAGGAAAGGGCATTCTCAATGACCATGGGGAACAGCTGGTGATTCTTCCCAATTGATGTCTTGTTGGGGGCCCAAACACATAAATCCATCGGAGATTTCGGGCATGTGGAGCTAATGAACCCGTGGATCTGCTCAAGGCGAAGGTACTCGGCCGATACAGGCGGGCAGGTGCTCCATATTCTTAAGATGACAAGTCGAAGAATCGGCTGCGAGTTGAGGGAGAAGAAGGGGGCATTAATGGGGAAGATAGCGGGGCTGGGTGGGGCGCGGCGTTGCGTGGGGGGCCGGACGGCGGGCGACATCGTCCGCTTCAAGTGAGCTCCTCGAGCTGATCTGGGAGGATAAGAACCACTCGTCGAACTTGGGTTGGACCTTGCGGTTGTCTTGAACATGGGATGTCAAAGGCGTCTGGCTGGCCCGAGTGCGATGAAAGGATCTTGGAGCTGCGGCCATCGTTTCAATCCCGTCGCGGGGAGCTATGGGGTGAGTTGAGGGGCGGCCCGGGGCGCCCCGCCCGGGAAGCGAGGCGGTCCGCAGAATTTGGTGGGAGGCCGATGATGGCGGGCTTCGTCGGGGAGGCTTTGATGAAGTCGAGCTCGGGATCCGGTTTTTCGGCCGCCTCCGCTTTTGGCTGCCCGCCGTCCATCTCAACGGCGGCGGCCGGGTGCGTGTCTTGGTGTGTGTTGTGCTGGGTGTTTGAGTCGTCCCCATGCATGGCCTTGGATGGTGTGTCTTTGATCTCCCCGGCAAAGTTTTCCTCAATCGCCCTCAATTTACTAGCGTGCGGGGCTCCCAGTGGTTTCAACTTTGTTTACTTCACGGCGTGTCGGATGGGCCTCTGTTTACTTATTTTCACCCCCATGGGCGGCACCGGAAATAGAACACGGTGACAAGGCAGCATGTGGATTGGTTGACCGTCAACTAAACAATATCAACTATCTGTGACCGGTGGCGTATAATCCGTCGGTATAGAAAGTTAGTGAGAGGGAGGCCCTGAGATAGGAAGAGAGAAAAGAGCTACTCCCTCTTGTAATTAGTTAACATTTTTTAAGTCAAACTTTTGAAACTTTGACCAAGTTTATAAAAAATTACTTTATCTACAATACCAAAGATAAATGATAATATGAAGTAAGTACATGTTGTGATGAATCTAATGATCGTTCGGATGTAAATGTTTTCTCCCATATACCGGAAACTTTTTAAGGTTTGACTTTTAAAACATCCATATGCTTATGGGGTGGAGTCCCTAACTAGAGAGAGAGAGGAAAAAAAAGGTGTGCGTGTGTGGAGAATGGACAACACAGAAAAAAATGAGAAAAAGCGTCGTGTCTTATGCAAACATATCACACATGCATCTTGACAAGGAGGCAAGGTGAGGAGATGTGTGTTTGTTTGGAACCGAGAAAACAAGACCCTAACCGTGGGGGGGCCGACAAACAAGGGAGAGGGTGGGAAGGCGTCGGAGAAAATCGGACATGGGGAGGAGAGGTGTATGTTTGTCATAGAGATCCCCGGAGATCGTGATGGGATTAATGGGTGGGAGATGGTGACAAGGTGTGTGGGATAGAAGATGCCCCAGAGATATCGAGATGGGAAATGGATGGAAGGAGACAATCGTGTGTTCACGATGGCTAGTAAGAGATATCATACTTAGGAGGGGTGCTTGCGCCTATGGCCTGTTTGGATACTCTAACTCAGTTAGAGGTTAGAGTTAGATTCTAACCGAACTAAAACTAACTCTAAGTAAAAGGTGTTTGGATGGCAGGGTTAGATGGGGATCTGGCGAGGCACCCCGGGGTCGAGGGAGGAGGGGAGGGCGAAGCGAGGAAGTGGGTGGGGATCTCTGGGGGAGGCGAGAAAAAAGTGTTTTTAGTGGTCCAAAACTAACCCAAATAAGCACCTCTTGGATGGGTTAGTTTTTTTGGATGGTTAGATGCATCTAACCCTCTGTTTGGATCTTTTGGGTTAGTTGACTCCAAACAACCCCTAACTCTAACCCATGGATCCAAATAGAGCCTATGATGGGTGAGGATTATGGTACTTGGGGTCGTGTCACATGGGGAGGCGGGGAGAGTGTTGGATGGGTCTATATGTATGCGGAGAGACATGTGTATTGTGAACGGGGAGATTAAGGCAAGTTTGGCTTGCGTCCGAGCATCTTTTTCTGGTGGGGTTGTGGCTGGATTTCATTTGTTTGGTTCCTACAAAAAAAGCCCGCGGCCGGGTTCCTTGCACTTTAGTGCTTTGGCTAACTCGGACAAATGTGGCCCCGACCATTTGAACACTGGCCGTGCGTGTGCGACCCCGGAGGCTAAAACAACATGGATGGATATTAGCATTAATAATTGATGCATGGATTGATTGATGGGGCGTTGATGCTTTCGGCGGGCATGAACCAAGCCGCACCACAACCCAAGCGGCGAAATATTTTACATTTCCGTCCACAGCAGCCATCAAGGCATGAGGAGTCCCGAACCAAACCCAATAAAGTTTGGGAGAGATTGAGGCCCATAAGGCTGAGTGGTCGTCGGATAGGAGAGAAAGAGATATTCCATCCGCTCGATAATGGTGCATGTAAATTTTTAGAAGTCAAACTTTGGAAATTTGATCAGGTTTTAAATGTTATTTATATCTACAATACCAAAGATACATCATACAAAACTACATCTCATGGTGAATCTAATGGTATATGTTTGCCACTAGATGTAATTCTTTTCTCCAGTACATGGTCAAACTTTGTGATGTTTGACTTTTCAATAAATCTATATGCTATGGACGAGGAGGTGCCTCGGTCGGGCAATCAAGTGGTGTGAAGGAGAATGAGTAAGTGTGCAAAAATATGTGTGGAAAGAAAGTGACAACAAGCGATAAATTAGAGAGGTGTGTGTTTTCGTTTCTTATGGCATACACCATGCATCTCCAGATGGAAGCGAAGGGGGAGATACAAAAGATAGCTGTGTGTGATTGTTTGCAGGGAGAACACCCAGCACATGAATGTGGAACAAGGAAAAAGGTCGAGAGGGACACATGGATGGCATGGGCGCATGGGGAGGAGAGGGTGTGTTTGTGATAGAGATCCCTCGAGATCGTGAGGGACTATATTGGTGGGAGATCGAGGGTCGTGCCGATAGAAAGATGCCCGAGAAATCGAGATAGACCATGCACATGTTTGTGATGGGGACTAAGATTAGCTAGTCATATACATATGGGGATGCGTGCCTACAATTGGTGAGAGACCATCATCTTGGCTAGCTGGGCATGAGTTGTGTGTGTGTGCGTGTGAGATGGAGAGAGAGGAGGGAGAGATAGAGTTTTAGATGGGCCTGTCAGTGAGTGAGTATATTTATGTGTGCCCGGTGGATGGAGGTTTGAGGGGGCTCAGGGGCGACATAGTGGTGGTGAGAGGATTCGGGCAAAGAGCCAAGGAATTTGTGTGGTTGATGGTGCACCCAAGATATCTAGCTTGGACTAGCTAGGTATCATACATAGTGTCGAGAGAGACCTATAGATGGTGTATATATGCATGGAACTAAAAGACCCCCCAACACACAAACACAAAGAGAGAGAGAGAGAAGGGAGAAGGAGAGGGGGGAAACCAACAAGGTTTTGGTCGGATCGTGTGAAATTGAAATTGTGGGAAGAGAGAGAGAGAGAGAGAGAGAGAGAAAGGAGGAGGGGGGGAGTGGGAGGTGCGTTTTATGCATCAAAGGAAATATAAACCATGTTCGATATAAACTTGCATTCAAATATTTAAATTGGAGAACATGTTTATGCAATCCACATGAGCGGATATATCGTATATCAAACAAGTTCATTAATTTGACTTTCAACATGTTCATGGTACTATAATCTTTACAACATGCTACTCGATTGAGGTGTTCAATTTTGGTTTAGTTCACTATTTTGACCTCTTGAGCAGCTATTTCTTGAATCGAGATATTTCATTTGGGTTTGATTCACGTTTTGGTGGGTCAACTATTTGTCATATAGTAAATCACTAACCGGAGCATGTAAAAAACATTACTCCGGCATCATCTCTCCATCTAAAAAAAGTGGCAAGCTAATATTTCAAAATTTGATTCGATCGACTTGGTAAGGTGGCGTGGATTTTTCCCAAAATTTGACGAACGTTAAACATCCTCTTGCTTGGAATTTGCCGAGCAAATAAATGGGAGGCATGAAATTACCGTCCTATGTGGGACACGCCTCAATTGGCCCGTTGTACATGAGGGTAGGTTATAACTTCATCCAGCGCCTTCTCCTCGGCCAAAATAACATGTGGAATAATTCATAAACCATGGTTTAAAAAACCCTCTCCTCCCGAAATAGCTCGCCCACTATTTAAAAGCTCCCTCCCCAAAAATGTTCCGCCCCTATAGTTCAAAACCGCCCTCCTTTAAAACCTCCGCCCACTATTTGGGGGGCAAAGTTACTCTACTATCCCGACCCTCGTTACGGACCCAAGCCGAGAAGCCTAAGGCATTAACACCGGATCAACTTTCCATTTGTCTCCAACTCTTGCCTTTTAAGATGGATTTATTTTTCCCCGTGGTTGGGTTTTTTTCATTGTTTTGCATTTTGTTCATGTCTTGCATCTCATCTCATGGCATCATCGCATTTCATCCGCATGTTTTTCCTTGCATCCGTTAAATTTCTCGGTTCTCTCATTGTCGTTCCGAGCCCGTTACACTCGCCCCTCAAATATTATTTTATAAGTGGCATAAAAATGTTCTCGGAATGGGTTGCAACTTGTCATGCGGTCTTATTATAGTGTAGACAGGCCCTTTCCAAGTTTAAATCGCATTGTCCGTTTTGGCCCAACCGTTAAACTTCGGACGCGGGTATTCGTCGAACGTTCGGTCTCAAAAGCTTCGGGTCTCTCTCTCTTCTCGGCTAGCCCATCTACCCCCCAACCCCTCTCCCTAGTCCCTCTCCGCTCGGACCGTTCGATGGATTGGGTCAAAATGGGCTAATCCCTTAGCCCCTTTCCTATTTAAACACCATCCCTTGTCCATTTTGGGCAGCCTAGCCCCTCCCCTCCTTGGTCTTCCTCCTCCTCGAATCTCGCGCCCCAATCATCGGCCGCCTCCCCTCCGTTTCCCCGCTCCCTCCTCGCCACTTGGCGCCCCCCATGGCCCGACCAACGGTGGCCCGTGCCCCAGCGCCTCCCCGGCCCGGTCCTCCGGCCCTCCGGCCCCCCGGGCTTTGGCCGGTGCCGCCCGCCCCTTTCCGAGGAGGCTCCTCCTGCGCCTCGGGGGATCCGGGCCACCACCGCCCCTCGCGCCTCCCGCCGCACCCGGCGGGCGGCCAACGCCGGCAGGCCCGCCTCCTCCTCTTCCTTCTCCTCCCCCTTCTCCTGCTCACCCCGACCCTTTCCTCCCGCGGTAGCCACCGCCGCCAAATCGCCGTCGCCGCCCGTCTTCACCCCGGCCGATCCACGGATCCGGTTGCCCCGGCGGATCTGCTCGTTCCGTCCATCCGGACCTCTCCGGTCGGTCCCCGCCGTCTTCGCGCTGCCGCCCGGGCGCCGCCGCCTTCCACGGCGGGGCCCGTCCGCCCTACCCGTTGACCGCCCGTCCGGGTGGCCCCCGCGTCGCCCACCTCGGCTCTTGCCCCGGCCCCAACGCCTCCCTTCCCCGTGGGCCTCCCCGCCGAGCCGTGAGGCCCACGCCCCCGGCCGGTCTCCCCTCGCCCGGGGCGGAATTGAAGCTCCCCCAGCGGTCCCGGGTTGGCCGTGTTGTTTTTTTTCCTGAGTTTTCTCTATTATCGTACTAGGGTTTCTGAAAACCCTTAGACTTCGCGTAATAACTAATTAACGTGCATCGTTTAAACAAACTTTATATGTAAAATGCTTAGAAAATTGTGTGATTAATAATATCCATTTCATCCCATGTTAAAATGTTTAGCTTGCTGTTTATTTAAATTTGCTAATATGCCAAAAAATTTAATTCATAACTAAATAACGTAACTTCGAATTAAATGTTCTCTATATGTAAATGGGGTGGAAAAATGCCTGTTTAACATGGTCCACTTTATTTTGCTGTTTAACAACATTAAAATTGTGTTTAGGGCAGAACAGTACCGAATCTAAAATATTGCTCATGGGTTTTTAGGTTGTTGTTTCTTATTTCGGCCTCATTTAAACTTCCTAAATAGTTAGTTTAATTATGCTCCACCTCTTATGTTTAACAACATTTAATATTGTTGAGTACCTGAGATCAAACTAAATATGTCAATGTGGTGTTTTGTCAATATAAATTGTATTGAGCTCCATAATTTTAGTATTGTTTGTTGCATATTGCCATGCCATGCCTCATTAAACGGACATGCATCATGCGATTGTGCATCATGCCATGTTTACTGGTGCATTTATCATGTTGTTTGTTTCTTTCGGTGTTGCTTCTCGGTTCCGGTAATTTGATTGTGAGGATTAGTTCGACTACTTCCGTTCGTCTTCTTCATGGACTCGTTCTTCTTCCTAGGGAGTTGGGCAAATGCCTTCCGATTCACTACTATCATTGCTATGCTATTGCTTCTTCCTTTATCTCCTACCTATTACTTTTATCTAGCCATCCCAAATTGCCGAACCTCTAACTTTGCACCCTTCCTAAAACCGTTGATTGGCTATGTTACCCTTTTCGGCCCCTCTTATGCGTTGTTAGTTGCGGTGAAGATGAAGTTTGTTCCTTGTTGGAACAT
>JAHIAM010018549.1:0-10672 GCA_021605205.1 Aegilops longissima
CTAGATCACTGTATCCTTGCCAAAAATCATTAGGGTATACAATAGATCTGGTACAGGGATGGCATACTTTATAGAACCTATGGCTGAGGCATAGGAATGACTTTCATTCTCTTTCTATCTTCTGCTGGTCGGGCTTTGAGTCTTACTCAATTTCACACCTTGTAACCAGACAAGAACTCTTTCTTTGGCTGTTCCATTTTGAACTACTTCAAAATCTTGTCAAGTATGTACTCATTGAAAAAAAACTTATCAAGCGTCTGGATCTATCTCTATAGATCTTGATGCTCAATATGTAAAGCTTCACGGGTATTTCTTTGAAAAACTTCTTTCAAACACTCCTTTATGCTTTCGAGAAAATTCTACATCATTTTCGATCAACAATATGTCATTCACATATACTTATCGAAATCTGTAGTGCTCACTCACTTTCTTGTAAATCGGCTTCACTGAAGTCATATAAAACTATGTCTTTGATCAACTTATCAAGCGTACATTCAACTCGAGATGCTAGCACCAATCCATAGATGGATCATTGGAGCTTGCATATTTTATTAGCACCTTTAGGATTGACAAAACCTTACGGTTGCATCATATACAACTCCTCTTTAATAAATCCATTAAGGAATGCAATTTTGTTTATCCATTTGCTAGATTTCATATAATCGGCAATTGCTAACATGGTTGGACAGACTTAAGCATAGATACGAGTGAGAAAATCTCATCGTAGTCAACACCTTGAGCGTTGTCAAAAACCTTTTCAACAAGTCTAGCTTTATAGATACTAACACTACTATC
Source organism: Aegilops longissima (assembly GCA_021605205.1). Taxonomy (NCBI): domain Eukaryota; kingdom Viridiplantae; phylum Streptophyta; class Magnoliopsida; order Poales; family Poaceae; genus Aegilops; species Aegilops longissima. The sequence goes on from JAHIAM010018549.1 coordinate 796, forward strand.
AGCGTCCATCTTCCTCTTAATGATCCATTTATTTTCTATGTCTTGCCGATCATTGGGCAAGTCAATCAAAGTCCATAATTTGTTCTCATACATGGATCCCATCTCAGATTTCATGGCCTCAAGCCATTTACGCGAATCTGGGCTCATCATCGCTTCCTCATAGTTAAATAGGTTCATCATGGTCAAGTAACATGACCTCGAGAATAGGATTACCGTACCACTCTGAGTGCGGATCTCACTCTGGTTTACCTCGAGGTTCGGTAATAACTTGATCGATGTTACATGATCATCATCATTAGCTTCCTCACTAATTGGTGTAGTAGTCACGAGGAACAGATTTGTGTGATGAACTACTTTCAAATAAGGTGCAGGTACATTTACCTCATCAAGTTCTACTTTCCTCCACTCACTTCTTTCGAGAAAACTCATTCTCTAGGAAGGATCCATTCTTAACACGAATGTCTTGCCTTCGGATCTGTGATAGAAGGTGTACCCAACTATCTCCTTTGGGTATCCTATGAAGATACATTTCTCCGATTTGGGTTTTAAGCTTATCGGTATGAAACTTTTCACATATGCATTGCAACCCCAAATTTTAAGAAACAACAACTTTGGTTTCTTGCCAAACCACGATTCATATGGTGTCATCTCAGCAGTTTAGATGGTGCCCTTTTTAGCGTGAATGCATCTGTCTCTAATGCATAACCGAGCGATAGCATGAATAATCGATCCTCATTGTTATACTAATGTAACAAGATCACCATGATTCTAGTGATCCATCACCATGATCTTGTAAGGGAGCATGATAATTTCAAAATTTTCTACGCTTACCGCATAAGATCATGGTGATCCATTAGCGAGAGGGAAGTGTTGTCCATGTACCCTCGTGACCGGCGGAAGCGTTAGCTAGCTTGGGTTGATGTAGTCATCGTCTTCCGATTCGACCGATCAAGTACCGAGCATACGGCACCTCGAGTTCAGCACACGTTCAGCCCGATGGCGTCCCTCGAACTCCGATCAACCGAGTGTTGAGGAGAGTTTCGTCGGCCTGACGGCGTGGTAGCGATGATGATGTTCTACCGCGGAGGCTCGCCTAAGCACCGCTTCTGATGATGCTCGAGGTGGACTATGGTGGAGGGGCACCACTGCGGCTAAAAGATCAAGCGATCAATTGTTGTGTCTCCAAGGGTGCCCCCTCCTCGTATATAAAGGAGTGGAGGAGGAGGGCCGTCCCTCTCTATGGCGCCCTAGGAGGTCCTACTCCCAGGGAGTAGATTCCCCCTTCAAGTAGTAGGAGTAGGAGTCAAGAAATGGGAGAGGAAGACAAGGAAGGAGGGTGCCGCCCTCCCTAGTCTAATCGGACTAGTCAATGGGGGGCGGCCTGCCTCTCCTCTCCCTAAAGCCCAATAAGGCCCATATACTTCTTCCCTGTATTCTCGTCACTCCCGGTACTCGAAAAATACCGAACCACTCGGAACCTTTCCGATGTCGAATATAGTCCTCCAATGTATCGATCTTTACGTCTCGACCATTTGAGACTCCTCGTCATGTCCCGATCTCATCAGGACTCGAACTTCCGGTACATCAAATCACATAAACTCATAATATAACTCTCATCAAAATGTTAAGTGTGCGGACCCTACGGGTTCGAGAACTATGTGACATGGCCGAGACCGTCTTCGATCAATAACCAATAAGCGGAACCTAGATGCTCATATTGGCTCCACATATTCTCGAAGATCTTTATCGGTCGAGACCACATAACAACATACGTTGTTCCCTTTGTCATCGGTATGTTAGTTGCTGAGATTCGATCGTCGGTATCTCAATACCTAGTTCAATCTCGTTACAGGCAATCTCTTTACTCGATTCGTAATACATCATCCCACAACTAACTCATTAGTTGCAATGCTTACAAGGCTTTAAGTGATGTGCATTACGAGAGGGCCGAAGATACCTCTCGACAATCGGATGACAAATCCTAATCTCGAAATATGCCAACCCAACAAGTACCTTCGGAGACACACTTAGAGCACCTTTATAATCACCCGATTCACGTTGTGACGTTTGGTAGCACACAAAGTGTTCCTCCGAGTAAGCTGAGTTGCATAATGTCATAGTCATAGGAACATGTATAAGTCATGAAGAAAGCAATAGCAACATACTAAGCGATCAAGTGTTAAGCTAACGGAATGGGTCAAGTCAATCACATCATTCTCCTAATGATGTGATCCCATTAATCAAATGACAACCCATGTCAATGGCTAGGAAACTTAACCATCTTTGATCAACGAGCTAGTCAAGTAGAGGCATACTAGTGACACTCTGTTTGTCTATATATATTCACACATGTGTTATGTTTCCGGTTAAAACAATTCTAGCATGAATAATAAAATTTATCATTGATATAAGGAAATAAATAATAACTTTATTATTGCCTCTAGGGCATATTTCCTTGATCTCCACTTCCACTAGACTCAATAATCTAATTCACATCACCATGTGATTTAACACCAATAGTTCACATCACCATGTGATTAACACCCATAGTTCACATCGTCATGTGACCAACACCCAAAGGGTTTACTAGAGTCAATAATCTAGTTCAAATCGCTATGTGATTAACACCCAAAGAGTACTAAGGTGTGATCATGTTTTGCTTGTGAGAGAAGTTTAGTCAGCATTCGCCACATTCAGATCCGTATGTATTTTCAAATTTCTATGTCAACAATGCTTTGTACAGAGACTACTCTAGCTAATTGCTCCCAATTTCAATATGTATCCAGATTGAGACTTAGAGTCATCTAGATTAGTGTCAAAACTTGCATCGGCGTAACCCTTTATGATGAACCTTTTGTCACCTCCATAATCGAAACATATCCTTATTCTACTAAGGATAAATTTGACCATTGTCCAATGATCTACTCCTAGATCACTATTGTACTCACTTGCCAAAATCGAGTGTAGGGTATATAATAAATCTGGTACAACATGGCATACTTTATAGAACCTATGGCCAAGGCATGAGGAATGACTTTATTCTCTTTCTATCTTACTGCTGGTGGGGCTTTGAGTCTTACTCAATTTCACGCTTGTAACAGAGGCAAGAACTCTTTCTTTATTTGTTCCATTTTGAACTACTTCAAAATCTTGTCAAAGTATGTACTCCTTGAAAAAAACTTATCAAGCGTCTTGATCTATCTCTATAGATCTTGATGCTCAATGTGTAAGCAGTTTCACGAGGTCTTTCTTTGAAAAACTCCTTTCAAACACTCCTTTATGCTTTGCAGAATAATTCTACATTATTTCCGATCAACAATATGTCATACACATATACTTATCAAAATCTTTGTAGTGCTCGCTCACTTTCTTGTAAATACGAGGCTTCACTTGCAAGTCTGTATAAAACTATATCCTTTGATCAACTTATCAAGCGTATATTCCAACTCCGAGGTGCTTGCACCGAGTCCATAGATGGATCGTTGGAGCTTGCATATTTTGTTAGCACCTTTAGGATTGACAAAACCTTCTAGTTGCATCATATACAACTCTTCTTTAATAAATCAATTAAGGAATGCAGTTTTGTTTATCCATTTGCGATTTCTTAAAATGCGGCAATTGCTAACATGATTCGGACAGACTTAAGCATAGATACGATTGATAAACTCTCATCGTAGTCAACACCTTGAACTTGTCGAAAACCTTTTTGCGACAATTCTAGCTTTGTAGATAGTAACACTACTATCAGGGTCCGTCTTCCTCTTGAAGATCCATTTAAACTCAATGGCTCGCCGATCATTGGGCAAGTCAATCAAAGTCCATACTTTGTTCTCATACATGGATCTCATCTCAGATTTCATGGCCTCAAGCCATTTCGCGGAATCTGGGCTCATCATCGCTTCCTCATAGTTCGTAGGTTCATCATGGTCAAGTAACATGACCTCCAGAACAGGATTACCGTACCACTCTGGTGTGGATCTCACTCTAGTTTACCTACGAGGTTTGGTAGTAACTTGATCTGAAGTTACATGATCATCATCATTAGCTTCCTCACTTAATTGGTGTAGTAGTCACGAGAACAGATTTACGTGATGAACTACTTTCAATAATGGGCAGTACAGTGACCTCATCAAGTTCTACTTTCCTCCCTCACTTCTTTCTAGAAACTCCTTCTCTAGAAATGATCCATTCTCGACAGCGAATATCTTGCCTTCGGATCAGTGATAGAAGGTGTACCCAACATTTTCCTTTGGGTATCCTATGAAGCGCACTTCTCCGATTTGGGTTTGAGCTTATCAGGTTGAAACTTTTCACATAAGCATTGCAACTTCAAACTTTTAAGAAGCGACAACTTAGGTTTCTTGCCAAACCATAGTTCATACGGTGTCGTCTCAGCAGTTTAGATGGTACCCTATTTAACGTGAATGCAGCTGCCTCTAATGCATAACCCCAAAGCGATAGTGGTAAATCGATAAGAGACATCATAGATGCACCATATCTAATAAAATACGGTTATGGCGTTCGGACACACCATTACCTTGTGGTGTTCGGTGGCGTGAGTAGTGAAACTATTTCACATTGTTTTAACTGAAGTCCAAACTCGTAACTCAAATATTCTACCTCTGCAATCATATCGTAGAAACTTTTATTTTCTTATTCGATGTTTCTCCACTTCACTCTGAAATTCTTTTAACATTTTCAAATGTTTAGGACTTGTGTTTCATCAAGTAGATATACCCATATCTGCTCAAATCATCTGTGAAGGTCGAGAAAATACTTGATACTTAGCGTGAGCCTTAACACTCATCGGACCGCATACATCATGTCGGTTTGGGTTCAGCGGACCCTTGAGTTCGAACACTTTGGAGTGCGTCGAGATCTTTCCCTACCAGCTCATGCGTGAATGGTTAGCGGGGATCTAAACTACCAGCGATGAATAACTTTCGGAGACCACGAGGTTTACCTTTGGTTGGGCCACCGATGTGGTGTAATACCCTCGTCCGGTGTGTGGTGTGGTGGATTTCCTCGAGGCTGATGAAGACAGTACAAAGGAAGAACAACCTCGCGAGGGGTGTTCTTGGGCTGATGCGATGAACTGCTTTGGTGAGTTTGATCGCCTCTCTCTCTCTCTCTGCTAGGGCTCTATCTAATCGATCTCTTCAGATGCCTCTACTTTGTGGTGGCTAGCTCTATTTATAGAGGAGGCCGGGCCTCTTCCCAAATAATGGCGGGAAGGGCGCCAACAATTGGCCATTTGAAGGGAACATCTAGTACACTTATCTGACTAAAGTTGGTCTTGGCTGCCAAAGGCTCGGCTGGTGGCCGTCACAGGCTCCATGATGACCTCCTTCATGCCGCTCTGCTGGTCTTGGTCTTGTTGCACAGCGGTAACCTTTGCACGATGCCTTGGCCTGCTTGCCTCCTTTGCACCAAAGGGAAATGAGGACCTTGTGCGGCGGCGCCACTGGCGCCCGCTGGCTTCGATCGTCATGGCTTGCGTCACGGGGCACCCTCGTGAGGTACCTGCCTTGATCTCTCGCCTCCTCGTGAGCCTGCAGCGAGGCTGTTCTGAGGATGGTTCTGTCGTCCGCCTTGCATCTGGCCCTCGTGAGGTCTTGAGCTTGAGTGATGAAGCTGGGCAGGCTGGGACCCCCTTGAGCCACGCCCGCGGCATGAGCGAGCAAGTCGAGGGACCCCGTTCCCGAAGCAGTGATAGCCCCGGGCCCAAAGCGCCCGGACTTGACTTAGCGAGAAAGCGAAGGGCAAGTCTGGCCTTGAGCTAACAACTTCTGACCTTAGGCGCCCAGCGTGGCGATTGGTTGGGCAGGCGTCTCTGCTCCCCCGACACATCGGCAACCGTCCTTGACAAAAAGGAGGCCGAGCCAGGCTTGGTGCTTCTTGCTGCCTTGCTCCAGATCCCTTTCTGCCCTTCTCCTCCTTGCTACGAAATCCTCTAGATCTACCTCAATCCTTCCCATCCTGCAAGCCATGGCGCCTCGCAAGACCCGGCGAGGCCTGGTACCTCCCGGCTGTGGATCCTCCATGTGTCTGCGAACCTCGTCCTTGTCGCCCGGCGAGCAGGTGGCCGAGGGCAACAAGGGCGGCGTGCTCAAGGCCGGCTCAACCAGCTGAAGGCCGAGGAGCACCTTCTACCCGTTCTTTGTGGCGCCATTATCGCCCGGTCTGGTCCCTCCTTTTCCGAGTTCTTCTTTGTTGTTCTCCATAATACAACACAAGCTCTGCATCTCCACCCCAACTCTGTTCTTCTCTGGCGATTTTAGCCTACTATTACCAAGGCTCATGTGGGGATAAAGCCCTCGGTGGCTTTGTTCGCCATTACTTTTCGTCCGGGTCTCTCGTGGCTCTATTCTGCATCTGTGAGCTTTGTCTCATACTCGGTTCCAACTCCATCTCCAAGCCGGGAAGAGGATCGAAGGCTTGAGGAGCAAGTGGGTCATGGTGGATGTCGAGCGCATCCACCCCGGTACGCTGCCGTCAGGGGCAGCCAGACCGTTGATGCATGGTCTTGCTTGTGAGCTCGTCGACTCTCGTGTGAAGATGGTCTTTGAAGAGGATGGAGCGGACTGAGGCCAGGCAGCTTGGGGGTGGCAAGCTGACGGGAGCTTCGCTCTGAGGAGTTCTGGAAAACCAGTGGCTCCGCTTCAAGAGCATTCACTCCCATTGTGGAGGCTTGGGAGGCAGGACACCCCGCCGTCGACCTCCGAGGCCCTCTCCGACGAAGATCTGGTTGCGGCTCTCCATTCCTTGGTCGGGGATCGTGCGCAGCGGGCTCCGTCCCCTGTTCCTTGACGGTAGGAGCAAGTGGTGGCAGCCATGCCCACCTTCAATGGTGAGGGCTGGTGCCGCCAGGGGCTCCAGGGATCTGGCGATGTTGGCGGCGGTGAACCTTTCCTCCGGCAACTCCAGCGGGGCGAGGAGGAAGAAGAAGAGGCGGAGGAAGAGTCGACTGAGCGTGGCGAGGTGGGATTCCTTCCTCGGCGCGAGTCCGCCTCGCTCCATGCCGGACGGCAGCAAGCTGGTGCAGGCGAGGATGGGAGGATTCTCCCTGGTTCGAGGAAGGGCAGGTCGGGGCTGGTTCCCGAGGTCGTTCGACTCGGGGCAGTCTGAGGCCAGCTCCGGCCTTCCAGCGCCCGTTGCTTCCGGGCCTCCCAAAGGCTGACCCTAGCTGCAGGCTTCCGGGCTTCAAGTTGGCGGAGGCTGCTTGAGCCTGCGGATAGCGACCGATAAGTGTTAGACCCATGTTTTGCTTTGCTACGCGCCCGAGGCTTGCGTCTGTATTCTCTTGATCAGGTCGGCTGCAGCAAAAATGCGAGGGGCCTGCTGGCCATGCTTGAGGCGGGCTAGCTTCTTGGGGTTGCTGGACTCCGTCTCACGGGGAAGGGAGGCAGCGGCTTCGCGCCTCCCTGCCCGATCATCCTCGCGAGCCAGGAGGCACTCTGGCGGTGAGTCATCCCCGTGGCTCGCGACTTCTGGAGGTGTACTGCTCTTGGCGTTATTCTTTGAGGTGCCCAAGGCCGAGGGCTCCTCCTTCCCAAGCCGTGATCACGCTGCCGTCTTCTACACCTGCTCCACCTGGCCCCTTGATCCCTCGGCCATTATCGGGACCCGATTCCAAGTCACATCGATCTAGCGGTAACACCTCATATCACTGCGGCCTCCGACGGTATTCCAGGTGTCGCCTTACCATGGCGAGGACCGTTTGCTCCTTTTGGTTCACGTATGTAATCTATCGCTAGCATCCATATGACGAAGAACCGGGCCGACATGGCTAATCGTGAACCAAGCGGTACTAACCCATGGGGACAGGCATACATGAATCACATCGAGCATGTCGATTGGCGTGTGAATCGGGCTGTACGGCTAACAGGACTCAGGAACCGGGCTGTAGCAGCTAAGCAGGACTCGGATGTCCGCAGCGTGACATTTCTCGAAGGACAGAACCACGAGCGAAGTGAAACACATGCCCGGCGTCAAGTGTCATGGCGGTAGTCTTTGGGCTAGCGAGGACTCCGGTGAAGCGGGCTGTAGCGGACTACTATGGCTCAAGGAAGCACTAGACTACATTTCCCCATAAGAGAGGCTGCCAAGGATAAACAACTAGATTGTCGGATCCCACACATACCAAGCATTTCAAACATACACACAACATACTCGATATGTGTAAATACAACATAGGCATCACAACATAACTCTGACTCAAGCATTTATTCATTAGGCTCAGAGGCGAGATATTACAAACATGGGTCTCATGACCCAACATTGAAACATACAAATCAAAGCACATCACGGAAGCTTAACATGTCGAGATAGCAGACATCTACAAATGAAAAAGGCTGAAGCGACTATCTACCAGATCCTACCGAGGGCACAAGATCGTAGCTGAGGTAACAAGCTAAGCGTCGAAGTCCACGGAACTACTAGTGAGCCGACATCTCTCTGCAAAACATAAAATAAGAAAACATGAGTACAATTGTACCCAGAAGACTTACATCGGAACTAACTACATATGCATCGGTATCAACAAAGGGGTGGTGGAGTTTACAGATGACAAGCCAGCTTTGACTCGGTGGCTATCCTAACTCATTTCAAGTAACTCTTTTGAGGTGGCGCTACGAGTCCACATATTCACCACATCAATACACCACTATGGATCCGCTCCGTCTCCCTACGAGACGCATCCATAGCACTCACGCTTATCTTGCGCATTTTAGAGTATCCACTTTCACTTTTCTATGAACTGTTATAGGCAACCCGAAGTCCTTTACCACGGACACGGCTATTGAATAGATGATGCTAACCTGCGGGTGTACTTCTTCACACTGCTGCATACCGCCATGTACCGTCATGTATCTCGGCAACCTTCAGCGGAAGCTTTGGCGAGGTGTCGGCCACGCCTACCTAAACACTCAAGTCTCTAGTCGGGTTTATCGCCTATTCAGGTTCCATCCATGAGGAGTTGACCAAGGTTTCCACATCGGCCCCGAGCGATGTGAGCGGAGTTCGAGACACCAAGCAGGCGCTTTCGGTACCAGAGCACGGTGTATCTACGCATCATAGCCCACCCCTAGGGTCGATTCTACATCGGCCTCCAACACATATCCTACAAACACGAAACTAGTTGCAACTCGGGAATGAGAGAACAAGGGTGGTTAAGAAGCCGGGAGAGTCAATTAAGGATCCCAATGTGTGGTAGTAAGCTGTTCATGGATCACAAACACAAAACTCAGTTCGAGGGCGGTTTCAATGAGACAACCCACCATGTACTCCTACATGGCCTCTCACCTTCCTTTACCAAATCGTGTTCCAGCTTAGCTCACCTACAGTGGACATGTTTACAAACCTCCAATTCATCCCGATGAATCGAGACGACTCAACTCTAAGCGTAGTAGGCATGACAAACAATCATGAATGAGTAGGCACATCGAGGGCTCAAACAACTCCAACTCATGCTAGTGGGTTTCATCTATTTCTTGTGGCAATGACAGGTCATCGAGAGGATAAAGGGTTCAACTACGCAGCAAATGAGATGAATCATTGTTGTCCTAATGCGGTAAAGAGAGCGAGGGCGAGAGAGTGGGGTTATGTCGGAATGAACAAGGGGGTTTTGCTTGCAGGCACTTCTTAAGATAGCATTGAGTCTTCATCGAGTGTCAATGATCACAACATCGGTACAGCGTCTATTGAGGGGAACAACACCAGCAAGCGAAGAAGAAACACGATCAATGCAATGCACAATATGATGCATGCTATGACATGGCAATATGAATGTGTTTGGGCTAATGCAAGCTAGAACAGATTGAGATGAGTCCATTTGAACCAAGATTGAATGCAAACCCATTTTAAGAGGTCATAATTA
>JAHIAM010018550.1:0-10050 GCA_021605205.1 Aegilops longissima
CGAAGGACCAAGCTGCATAACTCGGTCACCCATCTATCGTCGAAACCTTTCCGAAGCAAACATTCCGAAGGAAGGCCCAGTGACCGTGTCATCGCCTTGTGGAAGTCGATTTGGAAGACGCCTTGAGGTGTTTGGGGCGCACCTCATGGAAGCCGTCGAACACTAGGACTCCATCAAGGACATAACGACCTGGATGAGGCGGCTGTTGATCGGGGTGAGTGATCCGGTCAGCTATAGGGGCCACCTAATGGCGTACCCTTGGCATGGATGCGGAAGATGGCGTTAATCACTTTATGTCGGCGGGTGCGGATGTCCGAGGCACCCGGCACCTTAGGAATAGGCGTGATTACCCCATAATTCAGCGGCCGAGGTCAATGGTCCCAGCCATGAACTTCGTCAAATAGAGCCATCACCTCGGGTTTGATCACCTCCGGAAGGACTGAAAAAACTTGATGGGAGGCCATCGGGCCAGGGCGAGGAGGAGTTCATGCACATAATGGCTGCCGGACCTCCTCCTCGGAGAGCGGGAACCCGTGAGGGCCCGTTGTCCAGCCGGGAGAGCGCAGCGGTGGGCAGGCCAAATGTCTCAGTAGAAGCCATCAACAGCGCCGAATGTCCTCCGTGCTTGCTGAGGAGGGTGGGCCATCCCACAAGAGGGATGGGCTACTGGCGCCTCTGACCATTAGCAATAGCTTGGAAGTAGGCGATATTGGCGTCCCCTTGAGGACCCAATTCTGCGTACCTACATAGCGCGATGAAGCCTCCTCGTCGGTGTAGATGACCGTGAGCTGATCTTCCAAGTCGTACCTAAGCATCCATTAAATGCTGCGAAAGACCAGTGTTGTCAGCCCGCAGGTCGAGGGCTTGGATGTCGTCAAGGAGAGCTTTCTTCCGCTCACGGATGTCCCGACCCGCGTTAGCACCCCATCCTTGTTGGGGAACGTTGCAGAAAATTAAAATTTTTCCTACGGTTTCACCAAGATCCATCTATGAGTTCTACTAAGCAGAGTCATGAGAGAGTTTGCATGTACATACCACTTGTAGATCGAGTGCAGGCGTTCGAGAGGTGGTGATGATGAAGACGTTCCCAATGTGATTCCGATCACCGATGACCAAGTGCTGAGCGCTCAGCACCTCCGCGTTCAACACACGTATGGGACGGCGGGCGTCTCGCCGTCTTGATCCAGCAAGGAGGAAGGAGAGGTTGAGAAGATCACTCAATGGCACGCACTGACGGCGTGATGCAGATGGAGGACTGTTCTCGGCCAGGAAGCCGCCAAGCTCACGCGGAGGAGGAGAGGTGTTGGGGAGGGAGGCTGTGCCTTCAATGGTGTGCAGCCTCCTCTACCCTCTATTTATAGGGGAAAGGAGGAGGCGGCCCCTCTAGATCCATCTAGAGGGGGCGCTGACCAAGGGAGGGCTTGCCCCCCAAGCAGGGGCGCCCCTTAGGGTCCCCCCTCAACCCCTAGGCGCATGGGCCAAGGAGGAGTGCGCCCAGCCACAGGGGCTGGCTGCCTCCCCACGCAGCCAAGTGGCCCCGAAGAGGTGGCCCCTCGGTGGTCCTCCGGAACCTTTCGGTGGACCCTCCATAAACCGATATGACCGAAACTTTTCGGTGTCGTTTGATGACTTCCCATATATAAATCTTTACCTCCGGACCATTCGGAACTCCTCGTGACGTCCAGGGATCTCATCAGGGACTCGAACAACATTCGGTAATCACATACAAGTCCTCCTATTAACCCTAAGCGTCACCGAACCTTAAGTGTGTAGACCCTCACGGGTTCGGAGACATGTAGACATGACCGAGGGCGCTCTCGGTCAATAACCAACAGCGGGATCTGGATACCCATGTTGGTTCCCTGCAACTCCTCGATGTTGTCATCGGATGAACCCGATGTCTAGGGTTCAAGCAACCCGTATGCTATTCCCTTTGTCGGACGGTATGTTACTTACCCGAGACTTCGATCGTCGGTATCCCATACCTCGTTTAGCCTCGTTACGGCAAGTCACTTTACTGTACCGTAATGCATGATCCGTGACGGACACTTGATCACTTTGAGCTCATTATGATGATGCACTACCGAAGTGGGCCCGGTGATACCTCTCCGTCATCACGGGTGACAAATCCTATCTCGATCCGTGTCAACCGCGAGACACTTCGGAGACACTGTAGTGCACCTTTATAGTCACCCGATTCGTTGTGGCGTTTGGTACACCCAAAGCATTCTCGGTATCCGGGAGTTACACGATCTCACGGTCTAAGGAAGAGATACTTGACATTGGAAAAGCTCTAGCAAAGCGAACTACGATCTTTGTGCTATGCTTAGGATTGGGTCTTGTCCATCCGTCATTCTCCTAATGGCGTGATCCCTATCAATGACATCGATGTCCATAGTCGAGAAACCATGACTATCTGTTGACCAGAGCTAGTCTACTAGAGGCTTACTAGGGCGTATTGTAGTCTATGTATTCACACGTTGTATTACGATTTCCGGATAATCTGATTATAGCATGAATAAAGACAATTATCATGAACAAGGAAATATAATAATAATGCTTTTATTATTGCGTCTAGGGCATATTTCCAACAGTCTCCCACTTGCACTAAAGTCAATAATCTAGTTACATTGTGATGAATCGAACACCCATAGAGTTACGGTGTTGATCATGCTTTGCCCATTGAGAGGTTTAGTCAGCGGATCTGCGACATTCAGATTCGTGTGCACTTTACAAATTTCTATGTCTTCATCTTGAACATTTTCACGGATGGAGTTGAGCGGCGCTTGATGTGCTGGTCTTCTTGTGAAACCTGGGCTCCTTGGCAAGCAATAGCTCCGGTGTTGTCACGAAGAGTTTGATCTTGCCCGACGCATTGGGTATGACTCCTAGGTCGGTGATGAACTCCTTCACCCAAATTGCTTCATCGCTGCCTCCAGGCTGCCATGTACTCCGCTTCACATGTAGATCCCGCCACGGCCTCTGCTTGCAGCTGCAGCAACTCTACGCTCCACCATTCAACATATACACGTATCCGGTTTGTGACTTTGAGTCATCGGATCTGTGTCGAAGCTAAGCGTCGGCGTAACCCTTCTGACGAGCTCTTCGTCACCTCCATAAGCGAAACATGTCCTTTGTCCTTTTCGGTACTTGGGATATTCTTGACCGCTGTCCGGTGTTCCTTGCGGGATTACTTTGGTACCTTCCTACCAAACTTACGGCAAGGTTTACATCAGTGCAGTACACAACATGGCATACATAATAGATCCTATGGCTGAGGCATGGGGATGACACTCATCTCTTCTTTATCTTTTGTAGGTGGTGGGGCATTGAGCTGAGCTCAATCTCACACCTGTCTGAGCAAGAACCCTTTCTTGGACTGGTCCATTTTGAACTTCTTCAAAATCTTATCAAGGTATGTGCTTTGTGAAAGACCTATGAGGTCTCAATCTATCTCTATAGATCTTGATGCCTAATATATAACAGCTTCTCCAAGGTCCTTCATTGAAAAACACTTGTTCAAGTAGGCCTTAATGCTGTCCAAGAATTCTATATCATTTCCCATCAAAGTATGTCATCTACATATAATATGAGAAATGCTCTGAGCTCCCACTCACTTTCTTATGTAGCAGAGCTTCTCCATAAGTGCGCATAAACTAACCTTTGATCATTTCATCAAGCGAATGTTCTAACTCCGAGATGCTTGCACCAGTCCATAAATGGATCATTGGAGCTTGCATACTTTATCGACATTCTTAGGATCGACAAAACCCTCCGGCTGCATCATATACAGCTCTTCCTTAAGGTATCCGTTAAGGGCTGCTTTTGGCGATCCATCTGCCATATCTCATAATCATAGTATCGGCAATTGCTAACATGATTGAGACGGACTTAAGCAGCTCACGGGAGAGAAAGTCTCATCGTAGTCAATCCCTTGAACTTGCCGATAACCCTTAGCGACAAGTCGAGCTTTATAGATGGTGACATTACCATCGCGTCCGTCTTCTTCTTAAAGATCCATTTGTTTTCTATCGCTTCGCGATCATCGGGCAAGTCGGTCAAAGTCCACACTTTGTTTTCATACATGGATTCTATCTCGGTTTCATGGCTTCTAGCCATTTATTGGAATCTGGGCCGCCATCGCTTCTTCATAGTTCGAAGGTTCACCGTTGTCTAACAACATGATTTCCGGGACAGGGTTGCCGTACCACTCTGCAGTGCGGGCGTGTCCTTAATGGACCTCGAGGTTCGGTAGCCAACTTGATCCGAAGTACCTTGATCATCATCATTAATTTCCTCTTGGTTGGTGTAGGCATCACGAAACACTTTCTGAGCTGCACTACTATCCTGTTCAAGAGGTAGTACTTCATCGAGTTCTACTTTCCTCCACTTACTTCTTTAGGGAAACTCTTTTTCGAGAAAGGTTCCGTTCTTGGCAACAAAGATCTTGCCCTCGGATCTTAAGTAGAAGGTATACCCAATGGTTTCTTTAGGGTATCCTATGAAGGCGCATTTTTCGACTTGGGTTCGAGCTTTTCAGGTTGAAGTTTCTTGACATAAGCTTCGCATCCCAAACTTTTAGAAGCGACAGCTTAGGTTTCTTTCCAAACCATAATTCATACGGTGTCGTCTCATGCGGTTTGGACGGTGCCCTATTTAAAGTGAATGTAGCTGTCTCTAGGCGTATCCCCAAAATGATAGCGGTAAATCAGTAAGAGACATCATAGACCGCACCATATCCAATAGAGTGCGATTCTGACGTTCGGACACACCATTACTGTTGAGGTGTTCGGTAGGCGTTAGTTGTAAACGATTCCACATTTCTTAAGTGTGTACCAAATTAAATGACTTAAATATTCTCCTCCATGATCGTGATCGTGAAATTTTATCTTTCGGTCACGTTGATTCTCTACTTCATTCTGAAATTCCTTGAACTTTTCAAAGGTCTCGGACTTGTGTTTCATCAAGTAGACATACCCATATCTACTCAAGTCATCGTGAGTGAGAACATAACGATATCCTCCATGAGCCTCAACGCTCATTGGACCGCACACATCGGTATGTATGATTTCCAACAAGTTGGTTGCTCGCTCCATTGTTAGGAGAGCGGAGTCTTGGTCATCTTGCCCATGAGGCATGGTTACGCATGTGTCAAATGATTCATAATCTAAAGACTCCAAAGTCCATCGGCATGGAGCTTCTTCATGCGCTTGACACCAATGTGACCAAAGGCGGCGGTGCCACAAGTATGTGGGACTATCGTTATCAACTTTACATCTTTTGGTATTCATGCTATAAACATGTGTAATACTAAACTCGAGATTCATTAGAATAAACCATTGACCATTGAACATGACCATAAAACATATCTCTCATATAAATAGAACAACCATTATTCTCGGATTTAAATGAGTAGCCATCTCGCATTAAGCGAGATCGGATACAATATTCATGCTCAAACTTGGCACCAAATAACAATTATTAAGGTTCATAACTAATGCCGTGGGTAAATGAAGAGGTAGCGTGCCAGCGGCGATCACATCGACTCTGGAACCATTCCCGTAGCGCGTCGTCACCTCGTCCTTGTCCGGTCTCCGCTTATTCCGCAGCTCTGCTGTGAGTTACAAATATGAACAGCGGCACGGTATCAAATACCGGGAGTTACTACGAGTCTGGCAAAGTACACATCAATTACATGTATATCAAATATACCTTTGGTGTTGCCGGCCTTCTTGTCCGCTAAGTATTTGGGGCAGTTCCGCTTCGTGACCCTCTCCTTGCAATAAAGCACTCGGTCTCGGGCTTGGGTCCATTCTTTGACTTCTTCCGGCAACTTGCTTGCAGCGCGGCAACCTCCTTGCCGTCCTTCTTGATTCTTCTTCCCTTGCCCTTCTTGAACTTAGTGGTCTTATTGACCATCAACACTTGATGTTCTTTCTTGATCTCAACCTCGTGACTTCAGCATAGAAGACACTTCAGGAATGGTCTTTACCATCCCCTGCATGTTGTAGTTCATCACAAAGCTCTTGTAGCTTGGTGGGAGCGGCTGGAGGATTCTGTCAATGACCGCCTCATCGGGGAGGTTAATATTCCAGGTGGGTCATACGGTTGTGCAACCCGGACATCTTGAGAATGTGCTCCTTGACGAACTGTTTTTCCTCCATCTTACAACTATAGAACTTGTCGGAGATGTCATATCTCGACCGAGGCGTGAGCTTGAAAAACAAGTTTCAGCTCCTCGAACATCTCATATGCTCCGTGATGCTCAAAAGCGCTTTTGGAGCCCGGTTCTAAGCTATAAAGCATGCCGCCTGAGCGAGGGAGTAATCGTCGGCCACGAGACTGCCAAGCATTCATAATGTCTTGGTTCTGCAGGGAGGGGCGTCACCTAGCGGTCCTTCTAGGACATATTGTTTCTGGCAGCTATGAGGATGATCCTCAAGTTCGGACCCGATCCGTATAGTTCTGCCGTCATCTTTCAGCTTGGTTTTCTCTAGGGAAGCGTTGAAGTTCAAGTTGACATGAGCGTTGGCCATTTGATCTACAAGACATATCATTCAAAAGTTTTAGACTAAGTTCATGATAATTAAGTTCATCTAATCAAATTATTTCAATGAACTCCCACTCAGATTAGACATCCTCTAGTCATCTAAGTGTTACGATCCGAGTCGACTAGGCGTGTCCGATCATCACGTGAGGCGGACTAGTCTCGTCGGTGAACATTCTTATGTTGATCGTATCTTCCATACGACTCGTGTTCGACCTTTCGGTCTCCGTGTTCGAGGCCATGTGCATACATGATAGGCTCGTCAAGTAAACCCTAAGTGTTTCGTGTGTGTAAATCATCTTACACCGTTGTATGTGAGCGTAAGAATCCATCACACCCGATCATCACGTGGTGCTTAGAAGCTGACGAACTTTGTAGCGGTTGCACGATTAGGGAAACACTTCTTGAAATTGTTGTAAGGATCATCTTATTTACTACCGTCGTTCTAAGTAAACAAGATGTATAAACATAATAAACATCACATGCAATTATATAGTAGTGACATGATATGGCCAATATCATAAAGCTCCATTGATCTCCATCTTGAGGCTCCATGATCATCTTATCACGGCATGACACCATGATCTCCATCATCATGATCTCCATCATTGTGCCTCCATGAAGTTGTCCATAGCGACTACTTCTACTTCTATGGCTAGCAGCGTTTAGCAATAAAGTAAAGTAAGTTACATGGCGTTCTTCAATGACATGCGAGTCATACAAAATAAAGACAACTCCTATGGCTCTGCCGGTTGTCATACTCATCGACATGCAAGTCGTGATTCCTATTACAAGAACATGATCTCATACATCACAATATGTCATTCATCATTCATCACAACTTGGCCATATCACATCACATGACAATTGCTGCAAAAACAAGTTAGGCGTCCTCTAATTGTTGTTGCATCTTTTACGTGGCTGCAATTGGGTTCTAGCAAACGTTTTCTTACCTCGAATAACCTGGCGTGATCTTGTCAACTTCTATTTACCCTTCATAAGGACCCTTTTCATCGAATCCGCTCCAACTAAAGTAGGAGAGGCAGACACCGCCAGCCACCTTATGCAACTAGTGCATGTTAGTCGGTGGAACCGGTCTCACGTAAGCGTCGTGTAAGGTTGGTCGGGCGCTTCATCCCAATACCGCGGAAGCAAGATAAGACTAGTAGCGGCAAGTAAATTGACAAGATTCCGTACAACCAAATTGTGTTCTACTTCGTGCAATAGAGAACTACGCATAGACCTAGCTCATGATGCCACTGTTGGGGAGCGTTGCAGAAAATTAAAATTTTTCCTCGGTTTCACCAGATCCATCTATGAGTTCTACTAAACGAGTCATGAGAGAGTTTGCATCTACATACCACTTGTAGATCGATGCAGGCGTTAGAAGTGGTGATGATGAAGACGTTCCCAATGTGATTCCGATCACCGATGACCAAGTGCTGAGCGGACATCACCTCCGCGTTCAACACACCGTCAGGGACGGACGGCGTCTCCTTCGTCTTGATCCAGCAAGGAGGAAGGAGAGTTGAGAAGATCACTCCAATGGCAGCAGACGGGCGTGATGCGGATGGAGAGACTGTTCTCCGGCGAAGGCTTAGCCAAGCTCACGCAGAGGAGGAGGTGTTGGGGAGGGAGGGCTGCGCCTTCAATGGTGTGTGCAGCCTCCCTCTACCCTCTTTATAGGGAAAGGAGGAGGGCGGCCCCTCTAGATCCATCTAGAGGCGGCGGCCAAGGGAGGGGGGCTTTGTTGGGGGCGCGTGTGAAATTCAAAATTTTCCTCGTGTCACCAAGATCTATCTATGGAGAAACCAGCAGCGAGGAAGGAGAGTGCATCTACATACCCTTGTAGATCGCTAAGCGGAGGCGTTCAAGTGAGCAGGGTTGATGGAGTCGTATTCGTCGTGATTCAGATCACCCGATGATCAAGTGCGAGCAGACGGCACCTCCGCGTTCAACACCGTACAGCCGGTGGCGTCTCCCCGCCTTGATCCAGCAAGGAGAGGAGAGGTTGAGAAGACTCCATCCAGCAGCAGCACAGCGGCATGGTGGTGATGGAGGCGTGGCAATCCCGAGCGAGAACCCAAGCACCTAGGGAGAGGAGGAGGAGGCGGGGCTGGCAAGAGGAGGAGGCTCTCGTGTGTTATGGGCAGCCCCGAGGGCCTCATATATATGGGGAAGGGAGGGCTGCGCCCCTCTGGGGTTTCCACCCCTAGAGGCGGCCAGCCTAGATGGGATCAAGGGAGGCGGCCAAGAGGGAGGGAGGGAGGCGCCCACTAGATGGGCCTTAGGGCCCATCTGGACTAAGGTTGCCTCCCACTTCCCCTTGCCTTGGGCCCCTTTGTGGGCGCACCAGCCCCCTTGGGGCTGGTTCCCTCACACTTGGCCACCATAACCTTCACAGGGGCAGGTGGCCCCCTTGGTGGACCCAGGACCCTCCGGTGGTCGTACGATACCGATATCGCCAAAACTTTTCGGTTACCAAAGCAGGACTTCCCATATATAAATCTTTACCTCCGGACCATTCCGGAACTCCTCGTGACGTCTGGGATCTCATCCAGGACTCGAACAACATTCGGTAACCACATACAAGCTTCCTATATAACCCTAAGCGTCAAGACCTTAAGTGTATAGACCCTCACGGGTTGGAGACAAGCAGAACATGACCGAGGCGTTCTCGGTCAATAACCAACAGCGGGATCTGGATACCCATGTTGGCTCCCACATGTTCCACGATGATCTCATCGGATGAACCCGATGTCAAGGACTCAATCGATCCGTATACAATTCCCTTTGTCTAGCGGTATTGTACTTGCGAGAGATTCGATCGTCGGTATACGATACCTTGTTCAATCTCGTTACGGCAAGTCTCTTTACTCGTTCCGTAACACATCATCCGTGATCAACCCCTTGGTCACATTGTACATATGATGATGTCCTACAGAGTGGGCGGAGATACCTCTCCGTTTACGGGTGACAAATCAGATCTCGATCCGTGTCAACCCAATGGTCACTTCGGGATACCTGTAGTGCACCTTTATAGTCACCCGATTCGTTGTGACGTTTGATACACCAAAACACTCTCGGTATCCGGGAATTGCACGATCTCATGGTCTAAGGAAGAGATACTTGACATTGGAAAAGCTCTAGCAAAGCGAACTACGATCTTGTGCTATGCTTAGGATTGGGTCTTGTCCATCACATCATTCTCCTAATGATGTGATCCGTTATCAATGACATCCAATGTCCATGGTCGAGGAAACCGTAACCATCTATTGATCAACGAGCTAGTCAACTAGAGGCTTACTAGGGACATGGTGTTGTCTATGTATCCACACATGTATCTGAGTTTCTGTCAATACAATTATAGCATGGATAATAGCGATTATCATGAACAAGGAAATATAATAATAACTAATTTATTATTGCCTCTAGGGCATATTTCCAACAGTCTCCCTTGCACTAGAGTCAATAATCTAGTTCACATCGCCATGTGATTAACA
>JAHIAM010018551.1:0-35936 GCA_021605205.1 Aegilops longissima
TTTTGCACTTTTGCCATGCTTGTTTGGACCTGTTATGATGTAATTTAGCGAGCTCAGTGTTCATCTTTTGTCAAGCATCTTGGTAGATCACTGCCATGTGTTTTGTTGGTACGTTTGGGTGCAGTAGCTTAATTTCTTGTTGCTTGCTATGTGGCATCGTCTGTTAATGGCAGATTCGTCATTCTTGTTTTGCTTGTCATTTGCAAACCGTGCATCCGATTCTGGTGATCTTTATATCGATTTCAACGAAATCATCTCACCTTTCAGCGGCATACTTGGTTTGCCAAGTTGATGCCTGGTTCATCATTTTCCTTCTAAGTCGCATACCCATTGCATATCACATCTGCATATCATGCCATATATTGCATCATGTTGCTTGTGCATTGCCGTGATTTATTAATGGGTTCCATTGTTTGTGTTCTTGCTTTGGGTAGAGCCAGGAGGCAATCGTGAGCGAGGAACCTGTTGAGAAAGCTTACGAGGATCAAGCTTTCGAAACCTTTCGGAGAACTTTCAAGGCAAGATGACCATACCCTCAAAATCACTTCTATCTTTGCTTGCTAGATGCTCGCTCTTTTGCTATGCCTATGCTATGATGCCTATTACTTGCTTATCATGCCTCCCATATTGCCATGTCAAGCCCTAACCATCCTTTCCTAGCAAACCGTTGATTGGCTATGTTACCGCTTTGCTCGGCCTCTTATAAGCGTTGCTAGTTGCGGTGAAGATGAAGTTTGTTCCTTGTTGGAACATGGAGATTTGTTCCTTGTTGGAACATGTTTACTTGTTGGGGATATCACAATATATCTGCTATAATTAATGCATCTATATACTTGGTAAAGGGTGGAAGACTCAGCCTTATGCACAGTGTTTTGTTCCTCTTGCCGCCCTAGTTTCCGTCATACCGGTGTTATGTTCCTTGATTTGCGTTCCTTACGGTTGGGTGATTTATGGGACCCCTTGACAGTTCGCTTTGAATAAGACTCCTCCAGCAAGGCCCAACTTTGGTTTTACCATTTGCCACCTAAGCCTTTTTCCCCGGGTTTTCGCGAGCCGAGGTCATCTTTATTTTAACCCCGGGCGTGCTCCTCGAGTGCTGGTCCAACTGTCGACCGGGTGATCGGAACTCGAGATGGCCTATCGGAGCTTGGACAATCCGGTGTGCCACGAGCGAGATAGTGCAGCTCCTATCGGGATTTGTCGGCACATTGGGGCTTTGTTGGTCTTGTTTTATTCTTTGTCGAAATGTCTTGTAGTCCGGGATTCGGACTGATCGGGTCTTCGGTAGAAGGAATATCCTTCGTTGACCGTGAGAGCTTATAATGGGCTAAGTTGGGACACCCTGCGGTATTATCTTTTCGGCCGTGCCCATGATTATGAATGAATGGGAATTTGTTAATGTCGGTTGTAGAAACCCAAAAGTTGACCTTAATTAATACACATCAACGGCGTGTGTAACCGTGATGGTCTCTTCTGTGGAGTCAGGAAGTGAACCGCAGTGTTGAGTTATGTTTAGCGTAAGTAGTTTCGGATCACTTCTTGATGGCTACTAGCTTCTGACCATGCCTTGCTTCTCTTCTACGCTCTCTTTTTGCGAATGTAGCCACCATATATGCTGATACGCTTGCTGCAGCTCCACCTCACCTCATCCTTCCTATAAGCTTAAATAGTCTTGATCTACGGGTGTGAGATTGCTGAGTCCCATTGACTCATAGATTCTACCAAACAGTTGCAAGTCCGACGATGCCGTCACGAATAGCATAGCCAGAGCTCAAGTGGGAGTTCGACGAGGAATGTAGTTAGTTACTGTGTCTTTTCACGATAATGGTAGTGGAGGTAGTTGGGACGGTCGGGGGATCTGTGGAGCATTTGGGGTAGTCTTCTTTTATTTTGGTTCCGTGAGTCGGACCTTGAGTGTATCTGGATGATGGATGTTTATTTATGTATTGTGAAGTGGCGTTGTAAGCCAACTGTATCTCTTTCCTTGTGTATTACATGGGTTGTGTGAAGATTACCTCACTTGCGACATTGCTTTCAATGCGGTTATGCCTCTAAGTGGGTGCTTCGACACGTGGGAGATATAGCCGCATCGAGTACATCCCTTTATGGTAAACTCATTCTTGGGTCCACCACCTCCAAATTCAAGTGGATCGGAGGCTCGCATCCCCCTAAGGTCAAGGTTTTCCTCGGCAAGCCTCCGGTGGGCGCCCTGGCTGACGGGTGACCAAATTCGTAGCGTAATGGCCGGGATCGGATAGTTTGTGCTCTATGTGGTGAGAAGACACTTCACATGTCTTCTTCAAGCGTGTGTTTGCTAATCTGTTTTGGTGTTATGTCAGATCCACAGCTATGTGTTTCACAGCTCAGACCTCCTTTTACGTCTGCGCATCTTGGTTGACTCTTTGGTTTGGGGCGGAGGAGATTGTTTTGAGTGGGCTTGCGCGGCCATGTGCTGGTCCTTTTGAATGACAAGGAATAAATTTACCAAACATGTTTTTCCTGCTAACTGGCGATTGCTTATTTAAGACACATGTATTCCTGCGGCGATGGAGATCATTGACTAAGGAGAGGGGAGGGGCGCCCTCGGCGCCATGTTGGCCAAGATCATAATTCTATCTCCATCTCCCGATCCATGATGGAACTTAGTCGCTGGTGATCGGCTTTCTTTTCTTTCTATCTCGGCACGAGTGTAGTGTCTTGGCACAGGAGCCATGTATTGAGCTATCCTCGTTAACGTGCAGGCTGATACTTTGTCGTGCTGGTCTCTTGGAGTGCATGCTGCCTGCGCGATGACTTTATTTATAAAAGTAGGTGTGGCCTACTAAAAATATTGTTGAAAAGGTCAAAATAGTGATTTCGGCCCAGGGACTGAGCCCACGCAGCGCTGGCTCCATGTACTTACACATTTCTCAAAAACAAATGTAGGTATGTACACGGTACACATGGTACGTACTATCTTGGACTTCTTCTCCGGGAATCCGGCCAGTGGTGCTGGCAGCCACCATAGCTTTCTTTTCTCTAGCACGCTAGCTAGTGCTACGTTCATACAAGTGGTGCTGTTTTTTTCCGGTGCGGCAGGTCAACCGAGCAAGCCAGGCAACACTTCACTTTGTGCCTGCAATTTGCAAAAATGTGACGTCACTGGGTAGCAGCAAGATTCCCAACTCTTTGGAAATCGGAGCCAGCGGGATCGCCACTAGGTAGCAGCAGATCAAGATCGGTTGTGATAGAAGTAGAAGTGCGGGTGAAGGAAAGGAAGGGAGAAGAGGGCGTATGTCCAGTGTATGTGGAGCAAAGCGTGGGATGGCCGAGCTGCCTGCCTGCCTGCCAGTACCCGCTGCCCCGAGTAGACGGTCGCGTGCACGACGACACGGCTCGCACCCACCCATGCCGGCGCATGCATGCATGCACGCTGCATGGGAACGCGCCGTGCGTGCGTGCAGCTCACCGTCACCCGCCCACGCCCCGGATCTCCGGTCCGTATCCTCTTCTAGCTAGATCCCGAGACAGGGACGACACTGCCGGTGCATGGATCTCGGTGATCGATCGTATGGGTGGACTGGGAGCAGGGGCCAAACCATCCATGTGTGCAGCCGGTTCGGCCGGCCGTGCCGCTCCCCTGTCGCCGTCGGCACCCACTAGCTGTCGGCCGCGAGCGACGTCGGTTAATGGGATCTTTGCCTTTTCCTTTCTCTCCTCGTCGCCGTACGTGATGATTGCTCTGGCGATCGACGCGACCGGGACGGGTTAGTGCGCGCGCGCCCGCGGTGAGCGTGATGCATGTTGATACGGATCCGACATCGAGCACTACGTACGCGCGCGATCCATCGACCTACTGCATGCGCGATGGCAAGCTATAGCTGCTGCTTTACAGTTTAGCCGTGTGGCCGTCGCGCTCGAAAATTGGCGCGTGCGTGCGTGTTGTTCACCACGTAGTCGTGGTGGTCTGGGTCGAGGTGCCCATCAGTGTACGTGTTGACACTGGAACAGAGCAGAACAGCCCTTACGTACCTTAGCCTCTCTCCTCAACAAATTATATATAGGTCTCCTTTTGGATGTGCGATCGTCCGAGAGTAGTTATGGTGCCATTGCCATGAACGGGTCCTCTATTTTCTACCAAAAAGAACCTGCGCGTTCTGATTCTATCTAGCTTGTGCACGAGGGCCGGCGAGAGGAATCGATCGTTGATCGAAGCTAACCACGTGTCATGCCGGATGCCGCAAACAGAGTCGATCTAAACTCGCAGCAAATGCCTGGCCGACACATTCATGATACCAACTTAGCAGCAGGCATGAGGCGTGCAGCCAGACTGGCGAGACATACGCGATCGTACAGCTAGCTAGCTAGCTAACCAGAGCGGAAGGCACGAAAAGAAGCATGCACTGCACTGCACCATCGGAGGGGACCGCCGGCGACCGCGACCCCGACGCGCAACCGCACGCTACGTGCGTGCAGTGCAGTACGGTGGCGCTGCTGTTACACCGCTTGCCTAGACCAGCCCAGCAAGCGCACATGAAAGGAATTAAAACCTCCGAGACCCCACTGCCGGTGCGTTCGATCGTCCGCCGGTACGGTGACCGTTCGACCATGATCCATCCATCTTCACTTCAGTGAGCGCGGACGCACGAACGCATGGCAGTTACGCAGGCATGCGAGCATGCAACAGGTAATTTTCTGGCCGACCGATCGCACGCACGGACGGACGACGGGACGATCGATCGACACCGAGACAGGTATGCCGCTCTTGGCGAGGCGGGAGGAGATGCGCATGCATGGAGGAACCATCCGTGAATGATTCGCATGCATGCCGGTCGAGATGATGGCCGGGCCGGGGCGGAGATAGATTTTTGAGACAATCTCGCGAAGCTATTAACCCGAGCTCAAGTTTACAGATACGAAAGAAAGGTCTCGGGGTGTCTAACCAAATATGGCGGCATCCCCAACCGTAGAAACATGATTATTTAATTGTGGCGCCAAAATTTCCTGGCCGTGAAACAATACAATTTTGGAAAGACTGACTATGATCAATTATTTCATGTAAAATTGCTCCATAACTTAAATTCTTCTGCTTGTCATCCACCACCTTGCAATCCGATGCAACATGTATGCTATGGGCATTGAGATCCTCAGCAAGTGCTAGGGCCTCGAATAGCTAATGCTTCAAGTAGGGAGGATCAGATATGTTCACGATGACAATGGCGGATGCCCCTGAAAAACTCCTCTTTGCTGCGGCAAATAGCTGCTGCAACTCCACGGCCTGTGCTATCGCAGCATCAACATTGAACTTTAAGAAACCATCGGGGCGTGATCCAACTCGTGAGTTCGGACCCTAGGTTGACCGGCTGTGCTGTTGCATGGTTTCTCCATGGCATATATATCGATAAGTAAGACTGGATGAAACATTGTGTTGTCATAGGACTCTGAAAAATGTCCTCATAAATCGCGTTCCTTCTTGTTAGCCAAAGCCCAGGCGTGACAACCAAGAAGAAATCTTTCTCTGGTAGCTTGTCATGCATCGAGAATAACTAGTTTTTGCGTTGGTCTCCTGATTTTGGCTTACCTTTTCATCAAATCCTCATCGACAAGGGCCCAAATGCACCTCGACATCATACATTCCAGCAGGGCATGCCTCCATGAATCCTCACATCCGCACAAATTACACAGGTGTGTATCTGACATGTGGCGATGATGTAGAATGTCAGCTGTTGGCATCGAGTGTCTCGCAAGGCGCCACAAGAATACCTTTAGCTTGGATGGGACCCTTATGTGCCAGAGATCTGTCCATGCCTTTCACGTCGCGCTCGAATCTGAATTTCCTGCATTTACATCCATTCAGTTCTCTTTGTTCTCCTTTGTGTTCATGATCATATGATAAGCCGACTTCACTGGAAACGGCCATTTCTCTCGCTGGACCATGCCCAAAAATCATCCACCGCCCTCGTACACAAGGGTATCGACAGGATGGTGTCCGCGTCGAAAGGTAAGAATGGATAGATGAATGGTAGTACGTGCTTCACCTGCAAGTATGGTCATCGGGCCATGGCGCGCGTGGACCGGCATATACCGGCCCCGCCTCAGGGCCCCGCGAAAGCGACGCTGTTCGTCCCACGGCACCGTGTACGCGCGCCGCAGTGGTGGGGATCGACTTATCCTTGATCTCATCTCCTGTTCCCAGACACTCCGTTTTCCTTGGTCCGTTGGTCCATCGTGCCACAATCATCGACCCATGCAGGACAGGACCACGCTCAAGGCAACAACCGGTACGTGTATTTGTGCATGTTGTTAGACGGCTGCACGGCAGCCTACTAGCTTCTCTAAATGCCAAGAAACGGAATAATGGATCCAAACCATAGCTAGCTAGCTACGTAGCAACGTAATCCACGCTTTTGCTTTGCTTTGATGGAGACGTATACCGTTTCTTGAGCCAAAATATTCTTTTCACGTCGATCGAACCAACGGCCGTGGATGGACACATGGTGCCCGGCTTTTGTCACGTAGAGATGTCTTGGATAGATAGACGGGCAAACATGACATGATGGAACTCTGAAAGTGTGACTTTTTCCTCTGGTTGAGATGACTCTGACAGACTTAAAGATACGGCTGCTCAACATTGAACGGGCTTTTACTGGATGGATTTGACGGCCATTATGTATGCACGGATCCTTTTTCAGTCAGGTGATGCGCACAGACCATGATATGATTCCCAGTGGACAGGATGAGCTGGCACTGTCTCATTGGCCCATCCATGATGGATGATGCATCTTTTGCTCTTTTTTTGGGGTTGATGCATCTTTTTGCTAACGTTTATTACAATAAATGGGCCTCAATTTGCACAGGGACCCATTTTAAATGGGCGAACGCTACCCTCAAGTGCGTTAGATTTTGAGAATTGAGGATGTGGCCTGTTCTCGGAAAGAAAAACAATCTGTGCTTCCATGAGAATCACATCACGAGGCATATTTGCTTCATGAAAAGACACATATTTGCTTCAGTGAGCTGTGCTTATGGGAAAAAAACTGCGCTTCCAGAAGCACATATTTTGCTTCGTGATGTGCTTAACGGAAGGGAAAGTTCCGTGCTTCACGAAAGCCCAGATTTGCTTCGGGTGCTTTTCAGGAAAAAAAATTGTGTTTCTTGAAAAGGAAAACCACAACCATGCTTCCAGGCCCTGTTTTTCCTTATATTTTTTGTTATTCGTTTTCTCGGTTACCTTTTTTAACGGATTTTTTTACTTATTTTCTCAGGTTTTTGTGATTTTTTTGTGAACCAATTAACATGGGATCAAGTTTCAAAGAACTGGTCATGAGAAATCCAGCGATGAAGCGGTCTGGAATTGGAACACACAGTTTAAGAGATAAACAATTTTGAAAAAATCTATAAAAAACTACTTAACAAGCTGATGGCGCACGTGTAACCTTTTCAGCGGTACCCTTCAACTAGTAGTTTCCATTTAACAGCCATTGACATCAAATAGTCGAGGATACACATGAAGCAGGCACAATGGGAAAGCACAACAGTGTTCTGTAAAGAGGCCCATCGGCTTGCTGGAAGTTTGACTTTGTATGATGTTGATTGCCACATGTGGCTGAGAAATCCACCCGAGGGCATTTGTATCCAGTTATTATTGGATTAAAACATTTTTACTCTAATTTTGTTTTGTTTCTGTTACTCCTTCGTTCCAGAATGTAGTGCCTATAGATTTTTTATAAAGTCAAACTTTACAAACTTTGACCAAGTTTATAGAAAACTATTTATGTATACAATGTCAAATATATAAAATATGAAAATACATCTTCGATGAATCTAATAATATATGTTGGCATTCTAAATGTAAATGTTTTTCTCCGTAAACTTGGTCAAAGTAAGAGACTTTTCAAATATATATATGCTACATTATGGAACAGAGAAATACTATTTGTTTTCATTGGTTTTCTTTGTATTTTCATTTATTTTCTTTTCATTTCTAATTGTGAGTTGGTTTTATCTATTTTTCTTCTAGGTTATTTTTCTTCTGATTTTTCCTTTTACTTTTCCATCTTTATAGTTTTATGGCAAAAATATTTCTAATATATGGCGAATTTTTTCTCAAATATGCATTGAAATTTTTGCATATATGGTGATTCTTTTCTAATATGCAGTGAACTTTTATAATACGACGAACATTTTTAAATACACAGTAAAAATTTAAACACATATGGAATAATTCGGTCAATTTTTCATTTCTTAATAGTGTTTTAAATATTTGGCATTGTAAAAAAAATCCAACAACCGTTTTGAGAGAAAACAATAAATAAAACAATCAAGCCAGCTCGCTACAATGGGCCAGCCCATAGCACCTCGCTTTAAGCATAACCTCGGTTATTTGACACCAACATATATGCCGTCAGATACTCAAATAGGAGGTCTCTTATTATTGTTATTGGGAATTCTCTAGTTGTTGCTCTAATGCCATGACTAGCCGCTATAACACTCACAACACCGCTACTTGGGTCGACCCATGTGGCATTTTGGTTTCCTTTCATTTCTCCTCAGCAATTGTTGTTTTATTGAGTTAATTTTTGTATGCTTGTTTTATTTCTTCTGTAGGTTTCTGGCGGTATTTTCATTTGAATTTTCTTCAATTTTCTCTTTTTAAATCCATGAACAATTTTAAATGCATGGGCATTTAAAATCACGAAAATATTTAAAATTCCTGAACATTGTTTTTAATTCTTGAACATTCTTAAGCATATGAATACTTTAAAAAATTAATGAAGATTTATATGAGTTAGTATTTTAGAATTTTGCAGATTTTTAAAAATTATGAACAATTTTTTAAATATGGGACGTATTTTTTTGCAGTATACATATTGAAAAAAAATCTGAAAAATCCGATCATGAATAAAAAAATGGAAGGTGCGGTACGTACGCGCTGACGCATGGGCTGGTTCCTTCTCCTTCCGCCTCAGGAGTCAGGACCCCACCGAAGCGCGACGCTGTTCTGATCTCTTGTTCCCAGACCTCCCGTGTACCCTGGCCCGTTGGTCCATCGTTTGCTTGCATGCAACCACCTACGTGTATTTGGGTATCTTCTTTTCACGTCGATCCAACGGCCGTGGATGGACACATGGTGCGCGGCTTTTGTCACGTAGAGATGTCTGGATAGAAAGGCAAACATGACATGATGGAGATCTGAAAGTGTGACTTTTCCTTTGCTTGAGATGACTCTGACAGACTATACGATACGGCCTTTACCGGGCTGGATTGGACAGCCACTATATACGGTTCTCTTTCAGTCAGGTGATGCCCAGACACCATGATATGATTCCCAGTGGACTGGACAGGAGGATGAACTGGCTTACTGGCACTGTCTCATTGGTCCGTCCATGTTGCATCTTTTGCTTGCCTTGTTGTGCACTGTTGCTAGCGGTTTCGGAACCTTCGTGCGGTTTTATTTTTCCGTGTTTTCATCACTGGTTTACTGGTTTTCTTCACGCTGGGTTTTTATATTCATTTTTCCTTCTTCGTTTTCCGTTTTCTTTTACTTTTTCTTCTTCTTGTTATTTTTAAACAAACATTGATATTAAACAAATACAAGTACAACATATTTTGAATACATATTAAACATTTTTAAGATCGTGTCAAACATTTTCAAATACACTTTGAACATTTTATCAAATACATGTTGAATACTTGTCAATTGTACTTTAAACATTTTTCTGATTACGCGGTTACAATTTTAAACACCTTTTGAACTTTTTTAAATGTCATGAACATAATTTTAAAGTTGTGACGATTATCTAAATATCATGATTCTCTTTTGAATGGTACAATGTTTTAAAAACTAGTACATGATTAAATAAAACATGACCTTTTGAAATCTCATCAACATATTTTTAAGCGTGCGAACATTTTTAATGACATGCACGTTTTATTCAATGTATGAACATTTCCTGGAATTACACGAATAAAATGCTACATTTAGTTATTTATTTTAAAATGCTATGAACATGTTTTAAAATGCGTAATTTTTAAAAAATCACGAACATTATTTTGAATGGCATGAACAATTTTAAAATTCCATGAATAAAATTTGAAATTTTCATGAACATTTTTTATGCATAGTGAACATTTCAATAAAATGAAATCAAAGTAAGTTTTTCAAATATATCTAGATTTTAAAAATAAATAAAATTAAAGAAGAAAATAGAAAATAAACTTAAAACCAGCGAACAAGCTCACACAGTACCTGGACATTATATGCACCGTGGTTGTAGCTTCGACTCGACAAAACTATATCTCGCTCATAGCATGGCGTATGCTCGTCGGGAATAACTAACTAAGGGTTACCTTGTGGGGAACCATAAGGGAATCACTTTGGTGCCTTGGAAGTGTGCCAACTGGTGCGTCCTCCGCCACATGTGTGTGCTGGGCGCTCCCTCTTTTATTTATTTTTTATGTATCGTTATTGGATTTAGATGATTTTTGGTTTTTTGTTTTGGTTTCTCCTAGTTTTCCCTAGGTTTTAAAGAAATCTTGCAACTTTGGAACTTGATTTCTTTTTTATTCATCTTTTTGATTTTCCTTTTGTCGATTTCCTTTTTTCCCGTGAAAAAAGTTTGTTGAAACCCGTTGAGATCGAGTTTCAAAAGATCTCAGCGCGAGAAATCAACATGAAAACAGTTTCTTATTTAGGCGTAGGGTTCGAGAGATAAAGCGTTTTGAAAAATGAATCTACGATAAAAGTGAAACTCACAGGTTACAACAAGTGGCGCTTCCGGTGCCATTTGTCAAACCAAAGACGATGGGAGTTACCTTTGAAAGGGTGACCCTTAACTACTGACTTCGATGCTTCTTTCGCCGGAAGCATATTCCATCCTTAGCCACCACCGTACTGGGTTAACATACCACTGTAGCATTTAAACTTCATTCACTGTTCTGCATCATTTTTAGGGTTTCTATTTTTTTCTTTTTTTCCTATGGGTTTCTTTGTTTCTTTTTGTTCTCATCTGTTTATTGGTTTTACATTGTTTTACATCTTGTTGCTTTTCTCTTCTCCGGTTTTTAGGGGTGGGGGATTCGGTTCTCACTATGTTCCGTTTTGCATTGGTTTATTTATTTTTCCATTTCCTTTTCTTTCTGTCTTCAGTTTTCTTTGTTCCTTTACAGTTTGATTTGTTCTTTATCCTTTTCATACACATTGTTGTACATTTTTGTATACAACAAAATATTTTTATATCTACGGTTATGATTTCAAAACATGTGTTAACAGTTTTTAAAATATATGTTTTGAGATCTACTTTCTTCATATGTAGATTGTAAATTTTCCGTATATAATAGGAACATTTTTTATACTCATTTAACATATTTCAGACATGATTAATAATTTTACAGATATATGTTTGAAGTAAACTTTTTTAATACAGATTATACATTTTCTATATACATAAGAAATATTTTGCTTATACGTTTAACATTTTCAAATAGATTAATATTATTTTTTAAACTGTATACATATTTTATACACCTAAACATTTTTCGTAGATGGTAAGCATATTTCAAATATATGATTAGCCTTTTTCTGATACACATTGAATATTTTTAATGGCAATAAATACTTATATTTTCGAATACATGATTAATATTGTGCGTATGTTTTTAAATTCATGGACTTTTTTAGAAACACTCAGATGTTTATTTAAATGTCACATACATTTCTTAATGGCAATTAACGTTTTTTTACCTGGGAGGACAATTTTTATATAAACATTTTTAAATTTCACATCCTTTTTTGAAAAGCGGGATTATTTCTTTAAAATGTCACATACATTTGTTTAATGGTGTGAAACAGTCTTTTATATTACACGAAAAAAAAGGCTGAACACTGTGTACGCATTATTTAGATATTGAGCGTACATTTGTTTGAAACAGGGATATTTTCGTTTTCACAAACATTTCTTTAAATGTTATCTACATGTACTAAAATTGCCTTAACAATTTTTACTATGCTCATGTTTTCCTTACTTTTCTCTCTCCCCTTTCTTCTGTGCTCTTGCTCCTTTCCAACGCTCTCCCGCAGCTTTCTCTCCTCTCCATCTTTGTCGGCTTGGCTGGCCATAGATGGGAAGAGAAGGGCTTTGTCCTTAGTCTCCTCTATATTAGTTTGGGTGTTGGGTTTCTACAGTAGAAATAAACCAGATCATTCCCTTTTGTTGTTCTTCCTTGCTTTTGTTGTCTTCACATAGAAGTCAAGATTGAGGCTACGGGAGCAACTCTTAGGGAAGGATATGAGGACACGAGCTAAGATTTTATCGCGTGCATCCTGATTTCGACACTTCTCTTCTCCTCGGTGTTGCTACCGTGGTGGTGGTTGTGATTGGGAGAAGGAGATCAGATGTTAGTCCCATGCTTTAGCAGCTTCTTGGCTTCTTGGCGTGTCTCATTAAATCCATCCATGTTGCATCTTTTTGCTTCGTTGTTTATTGCTCTAGATTCTTTTTGGAATCATGTTTATACTGTAGATGGGCTCAAGTGGGTTAAATTTTAAAATTGATGTGCGGCCTGTTATTGGGTAATTTGCTGTTGTCGGTCATTAAAACATTTTCCTATCTGCACCTTAAGTGCCCGTATAGCGAACTCCCTAACGGATTCAAAATTCAGCACCGTTGGTAAGTAGAACTTCGAGACCGTATACATGTTGAGGTAGTAATTTCAAAAAATTCCCTACGCTACGCAAGATCATGGTAATGCATTAGCGAGAGGGAAGTGTAGTCCGTACCTCGTGAGCCGTGGCGGAAGCATTATGACAACGTGGTTGATGTGATCGTGCGTCTTCACGATCGACCGATCCTGGAAACTTGATTCAGCGCGTTATTCGGTGGCGTCCACGAACTCACGATCGGTGAGCTTGAGGAGAGTTCCGTCGACACGGCGTGATAGCGGTGATGATGAAGATTACCGATGCAGGGCCTTAGCTAAGCACCGCTCGATATGGCGGGTGGATTATGGTGGAGGGGCTTTGCAGTTAAGAGATCAATGATCAACTTGTGTGTCTATGGGGTGCCCCTCCTCCGTATATAAAAGTGGAGGAGGGGCGGCGGCCTCTATGGCGCGCCATGGGAGTCCTACTTCCACCGGGTAGATTCCCCCCTTCTAGTTGGACTAGAAGTGGAAGGAAGGGGAGGAAGGAGGAAGGAAGGGGCGCCCGCCCCCCTCCCAATTCGGATTGGGCTGGGGGGGCCTCCTGCTCATTTCCTCTCTCCCAAGGCCCATAAGGCCCATATACCTCCGGGATTCAGGTAACCTCCGGTGCTTTCGGTATACTCGCGATCTCACCGGAACCATTCCGATATCCAAATATAGTCGTCAACATATCGATCTTTATGTCTCGACCATTTGAGACTCCTCGTCATGTCCGTGATCTTATCGTGATCTTTATGTCTCGACCATTTAGAGACTCCTCGTCATATACATCAAAACACATAAACTCATATCTGAGTCGTCACAGAATGTTAGCGTGCGGACCCTACGGGTTGGCGAGAAGTATATAGCATGACCAGAACACGTTTCGATCAATAACCAATAAGCGGAACACGGATGCTCATATTGGCTCCTACATATTCTATGAAGATCTTTATCGATCAAACCGCATAACAACATCGTTGTTTCCTTTGTCATCGGTATGTTGCTTGCAGAGATTGATCGTCGGTATCTCAATACCTAGTTCAATCTACGCTACAACAAGTCTCTTTACTGGATTACGTAATGCATCATCCGTGGCTAACTCATTAGTCACATTACTTGTAAGGCTTATGGTGATGTGCATTACCGACAGAGACCTAGAATACCTCTCCGAGCAATCGAATGACAAATCCTAATCTTGATCTATACCAACTCAACAAACACCATCGGAGACACATGTAGAGCACCTTTATAATCACCCGATTACATTGTGACGTTTGGTAGCACACAAAGTGTTCCTCCGATATCGGGAGTTGCATAATCTCATAGTCATAGGAACATGTATAAGTCATGAAGAAAGCAATAGCAACAAACTAAGCGATCAAGTGCTAAGCTAATGGAATGGGTTAAGTCAATGACATCATTATCTAATGATGTGACCCGTTAATCAAATAACAACTCATGTCTATGGTTAGAAACATAACCATCTTTGATTCAACGAGCTAGTCAAGTAGAGCATACTAGTGACACTATGTTTGTTCATGTATTCACACATGTACTAAGTTTCCGGTTAATACAACACTAGTATGAATAATAAACATTTATCATGATATAAGGAAATATAAATAACAACTTTTGCCTCTAGGGCACATTTCCTTTAGTCTCCACTTGCACTAGAGTCAATAATCTAGATTACATAGTAATGATTCTAACACCATGGGTCTTGGTGTTGATCATGTTTTGCTCGTGAGAGAGGCTTAGTGCAGTGCGCAACATTCAGATCCGTATGTATCTACAAATCTCTATGTCTCCCTCCATGACTTGATCGTGAGATGGAATTAGGCGTCTATTGATGTGCTTGGTTCTCTTGTGAAATCTGGATTCCATTGCCAAGGCAATTACCGATATTGTCACAAAGATTTTCATTGGACCCGATGCACTAGGTATGACACCTAGATGGGATATGAACTCCTTCAACAAGACTCCTTCATTTCTTTGCTTCAAAGCTGTACTCGCTTCACCACGTAGATCCGCCACGCGCTTTGTTTAGAACGCACAATGACTCCACCATTCAATATAAACACGTATCCGGTTTGTGACTTAGTCATCCGGATCAATGTCAACTTGCATCGGCGTAACCATTTAGCGAATCTTTGTCAGTCGTCCATTTTGCATCATGCTTTTATATCGATATTTATTGCATTATGGATTGTTATTACACATTATGTCACAATACTTCCTTTTCTCTCTTATTTTACAAGGTTTACACGAAGAGGAGAGAAATGCGTGGAATTCAGGTGGAAAAGGAGCAAATATTATAGACCTATTATGCACAACTCCAAAGTCACTGAAACTCCACAAGTTAATTTTGGAATTAATAAAAAATACTGGCGAAAAAAAGTGGGGGGCCACCACCATCCCGAGGGTGGGGTGGCGCCCTCCCCAGCGCCCCACGCCTGTGGGCACACATGTCGAGCCGGTGCCCATCTTTGGCTATGGTGTCTTTCACCCTTGAAAAAAAAAGGAGAAGCTTTGGACGAAACACACGCCGCCAGTGGGAACAGCGGCGAACCAATCTAGGGCTCCGGTGGGCGGTTCTGCAGAAAACATCCTAGGGAGGAAATCGTCACCATCGTCATCATCATTGATCCTCTCGCGGGAGGGTCAATCTCCATCAACATCTTCACCAACGTCTCCTCTCAAACCCTAGTTCATCTCTTGTATCGATCTTTGTCTCAAAGCCTCAGTTGGTACAGAGGTTGCTAGTAGTGTTGATTACTCCTTGTAGTTGATGCTAGTTGGTTTATTTGGTCGAAGATCATATGTTCAGATCCTTAATGCATATTAATACCCTATGATTATGAACATGAATATAATTTATGAGTGAATTCGTTTGTTCACGAGGCCATGGGAGAAGTCTTGCTATAAGTAGTCATGTGAATTCGGTCGTTTGATATTTTGATGAGATGTATGTTGTCTTTCCTCTAGTGGTGTTATGTGAGCGTCGACTACATGACACTTCACCATTATTGGGCCTAGGGGAAGGCATTGGGAATAATAAGTAGATGATGGGTTGCTAGAGTGTGAAGCTTAAACCCTAGTTTATGCCTTGCCGTAAGGGGCTGATTTGGATCCATATGTTTCATGCTATGGTTAGGCTTACCTTAATACTTCTTTTGTAGTTGCGGATGCTTGCAATAGAGGTTAATCATAAGTGGGATGCTTGTCCAAGGAAGGCAGCACCCAAGCACCGTCCACTCACATATCAGATTATCAAAGTGTGAGCACGAATCATATGAGGCGTGATGAAAACTGCTTGATGATAATTCCCATGTATCCTCGGGGCTTTTACTTCATATAAGAAATTGTCCAGGCTTGTCCTTTGCTACAAAAGGATTGGCCACCTTGCTGCACCTTATTTACTTTCATTACTTGTTACCCGTCAAATTACCTTATCACAAAACTATCATTCCGATAATTTTAGATTAACGCAGAATACCTTATTGAAAACCGCTTGTCATTTCATACGCTCCTCGTTGGGTTCGACACTCTTACTTATCGAAAGGACTACGATAGATCCCCTACACTTTTGGGTCATCAAGACTCTTTTTAGGCCCGTTGCCGGGGTGAAGCGCCTGGTAAGGAAAAATTTATATAGTGTGCTGAAATTCTGTCATTTGTTACTATGGAAAATAATCCTTTGAGGGGCTTGTTTGGGGTATCTTCACCCCGACCGATGAGCAAAAGAAGTTGCTCCTCAACCTACTAAACTTACTGAAAATGTTTACTTTGAAATTCCTTGGGTATGATAGAAAGCGCTAGCTAATCCCTTCTGGAGATGGAACATTGCATCCCGACTTGCACCTGATCTATGTGGATGAAGTTTGTGGATTATTTAAGCTGCGGGTGTGCGGAGGATGTTATCAAGAAGAAGGTCTTCCCTTTATCTTTGAATGGAGAGGCATTGACATGGTTTAGGTTATGCGATGATATGGGATCATGGAACTACAAAGCGATTGAAATTGGAATTTCATCGAAGTTTTATCCTATGCATCTTGTTTCATGAGTAATTATATATATAATTTTTGGCCTCATGAAGGAGAAAGCATCGCTCAAGCTTTGGGGAGGCTTAAGTCAATGTTATATTCTTGCCCCCAATCATGAGCTCTTAAGAGAAATTATTATTCAATATGCCGGCTTTCTCTCAACAATCGCTCCATGATCGATACTTCTTATCTTGGTTCTTTTATGATGAAGACTATTGAATTCAAATGGGATTTTATTGGAAAGAATTAAACAAAACTCTGAAGATTGGGATCTCAAAGGAAGGTAAGGAGTCAATTATAACACCTAAGTTGATTGTGTTAAATCTATTATGGATACCAATGCTTTTTGTAATTTAGCACTAAATATGGACTTGACTCTGAGATAGTAGCTTCTTTACGTGAATCATTTGCTACTTATGTTGATCTCCCTAAGGAGAAGTGGTTTAAATATCATCCTCCCATTGAAGTAAAAGTAGTTGAACCTATTAAAGTTGAAGAAAAGACTATCACTTATAACGTTGATCCTATTGTTCCTACAAAATATGATGAAACCACCTTTCCTGTTAGAATAAAGGATCATTCTAAAGCTTGAATGTGGTTCGTAAGAATATACTAGAACACCTACACCCCTGAGCAAATTAAAGTTGAACCTAGTATTGCTATGGTTAAAGATCTCTTGGTGATAATATTGATGGGCATGTTATTTACTTTGTTCCCCGGGTTTCGCGAGCCGAGGTCATCTTTATTTAACCCCGGGCAGTGCTCCCTGCAGTGCTGGTCCAACTTTATCGACCATGGGTATGTGAAACTTCACGAGATGGCCTATCGAGCTGGACAATCCGGTGTGCCGAGCGAGATATGTGCAGCTCTATCGGGATTTATCGGCACATTGAGGCTTGTTGGTCTTGTTTTATTCTTTGTCAGAAATGTCTTGTAGTCCGGGATTCCGACTGATCGGGTCTTCGGTAGAAGGAATATCCTTAGTTGACCGTGAGAGCTTATAATGGGCTAAGTTGGGACACCCTGCGGTATTATCTTTTCGGCCGTGCCCATGATTATGAATGAATGGGAATTTGTTAATGTCGGTTGTAGAAACCCAAAAGTTGACCTTAATTAATACACATCAACGGCGTGTGTAACCGTGATGGTCTCTTCTGTGGAGTCAGGAAGTGAACCGCAGTGTTGAGTTATGTTTAGCGTAAGTAGTTTCGGATCACTTCTTGATGGCTACTAGCTTCTGACCATGCCTTGCTTCTCTTCTACGCTCTCTTTTTGCGAATGTAGCCACCATATATGCTGATACGCTTGCTGCAGCTCCACCTCACCTCATCCTTCCTATAAGCTTAAATAGTCTTGATCTACGGGTGTGAGATTGCTGAGTCCCATTGACTCATAGATTCTACCAAACAGTTGCAAGTCCGACGATGCCGTCACGAATAGCATAGCCAGAGCTCAAGTGGGAGTTCGACGAGGAATGTAGTTAGTTACTGTGTCTTTTCACGATAATGGTAGTGGAGGTAGTTGGGACGGTCGGGGGATCTGTGGAGCATTTGGGGTAGTCTTCTTTTATTTTGGTTCCGTGAGTCGGACCTTGAGTGTATCTGGATGATGGATGTTTATTTATGTATTGTGAAGTGGCGTTGTAAGCCAACTGTATCTCTTTCCTTGTGTATTACATGGGTTGTGTGAAGATTACCTCACTTGCGACATTGCTTTCAATGCGGTTATGCCTCTAAGTGGGTGCTTCGACACGTGGGAGATATAGCCGCATCGAGTACATCCCTTTATGGTAAACTCATTCTTGGGTCCACCACCTCCAAATTCAAGTGGATCGGAGGCTCGCATCCCCCTAAGGTCAAGGTTTTCCTCGGCAAGCCTCCGGTGGGCGCCCTGGCTGACGGGTGACCAAATTCGTAGCGTAATGGCCGGGATCGGATAGTTTGTGCTCTATGTGGTGAGAAGACACTTCACATGTCTTCTTCAAGCGTGTGTTTGCTAATCTGTTTTGGTGTTATGTCAGATCCACAGCTATGTGTTTCACAGCTCAGACCTCCTTTTACGTCTGCGCATCTTGGTTGACTCTTTGGTTTGGGGCGGAGGAGATTGTTTTGAGTGGGCTTGCGCGGCCATGTGCTGGTCCTTTTGAATGACAAGGAATAAATTTACCAAACATGTTTTTCCTGCTAACTGGCGATTGCTTATTTAAGACACATGTATTCCTGCGGCGATGGAGATCATTGACTAAGGAGAGGGGAGGGGCGCCCTCGGCGCCATGTTGGCCAAGATCATAATTCTATCTCCATCTCCCGATCCATGATGGAACTTAGTCGCTGGTGATCGGCTTTCTTTTCTTTCTATCTCGGCACGAGTGTAGTGTCTTGGCACAGGAGCCATGTATTGAGCTATCCTCGTTAACGTGCAGGCTGATACTTTGTCGTGCTGGTCTCTTGGAGTGCATGCTGCCTGCGCGATGACTTTATTTATAAAAGTAGGTGTGGCCTACTAAAAATATTGTTGAAAAGGTCAAAATAGTGATTTCGGCCCAGGGACTGAGCCCACGCAGCGCTGGCTCCATGTACTTACACATTTCTCAAAAACAAATGTAGGTATGTACACGGTACACATGGTACGTACTATCTTGGACTTCTTCTCCGGGAATCCGGCCAGTGGTGCTGGCAGCCACCATAGCTTTCTTTTCTCTAGCACGCTAGCTAGTGCTACGTTCATACAAGTGGTGCTGTTTTTTCCGGTGCGGCAGGTCAACCGGCAAGCCAGGCAACACTTCACTTTGTGCCTGCAATTTGCAAAAATGTGACGTCACTGGGTAGCAGCAAGATTCCCAACTCTTTGGAAATCGGAGCCAGCGGGATCGCCACTAGGTAGCAGCAGATCAAGATCGGTTGTGATAGAAGTAGAAGTGCGGGTGAAGGAAAGGAAGGGAGAAGAGGGCGTATGTCCAGTGTATGTGGAGCAAAGCGTGGGATGGCCGAGCTGCCTGCCTGCCTGCCAGTACCCGCTGCCCCGAGTAGACGGTCGCGTGCACGACGACACGGCTCGCACCCACCCATGCCGGCGCATGCATGCATGCACGCTGCATGGGAACGCGCCGTGCGTGCGTGCAGCTCACCGTCACCCGCCCACGCCCCGGATCTCCGGTCCGTATCCTCTTCTAGCTAGATCCCGAGACAGGGACGACACTGCCGGTGCATGGATCTCGGTGATCGATCGTATGGGTGGACTGGGAGCAGGGGCCAAACCATCCATGTGTGCAGCCGGTTCGGCCGGCCGTGCCGCTCCCCTGTCGCCGTCGGCACCCACTAGCTGTCGGCCGCGAGCGACGTCGGTTAATGGGATCTTTGCCTTTTCCTTTCTCTCCTCGTCGCCGTACGTGATGATTGCTCTGGCGATCGACGCGACCGGGACGGGTTAGTGCGCGCGCGCCCGCGGTGGCGTGATGCATGTTGATACGGATCCGACATCGAGCACTACGTACGCGCGCGATCCATCGACCTACTGCATGCGCGATGGCAAGCTATAGCTGCTGCTTTACAGTTTAGCCGTGTGGCCGTCGCGCTCGAAAATTGGCGCGTGCGTGCGTGTTGTTCACCACGTAGTCGTGGTGGTCTGGGTCGAGGTGCCCATCAGTGTACGTGTTGACACTGGAACAGAGCAGAACAGCCCTTACGTACCTTAGCCTCTCTCCTCAACAAATTATATATAGGTCTCCTTTTGGATGTGCGATCGTCCGAGAGTAGTTATGGTGCCATTGCCATGAACGGGTCCTCTATTTTCTACCAAAAAGAACCTGCGCGTTCTGATTCTATCTAGCTTGTGCACGAGGGCCGGCGAGAGGAATCGATCGTTGATCGAAGCTAACCACGTGTCATGCCGGATGCCGCAAACAGAGTCGATCTAAACTCGCAGCAAATGCCTGGCCGACACATTCATGATACCAACTTAGCAGCAGGCATGAGGCGTGCAGCCAGACTGGCGAGACATACGCGATCGTACAGCTAGCTAGCTAGCTAACCAGAGCGGAAGGCACGAAAAGAAGCATGCACTGCACTGCACCATCGGAGGGGACCGCCGGCGACCGCGACCCCGACGCGCAACCGCACGCTACGTGCGTGCAGTGCAGTACGGTGGCGCTGCTGTTACACCGCTTGCCTAGACCAGCCCAGCAAGCGCACATGAAAGGAATTAAAACCTCCGAGACCCCACTGCCGGTGCGTTCGATCGTCCGCCGGTACGGTGACCGTTCGACCATGATCCATCCATCTTCACTTCAGTGAGCGCGGACGCACGAACGCATGGCAGTTACGCAGGCATGCGAGCATGCAACAGGTAATTTTCTGGCCGACCGATCGCACGCACGGACGGACGACGGGACGATCGATCGACACCGAGACAGGTATGCCGCTCTTGGCGAGGCGGGAGGAGATGCGCATGCATGGAGGAACCATCCGTGAATGATTCGCATGCATGCCGGTCGAGATGATGGCCGGGCCGGGGCGGAGATAGATTTTTGAGACAATCTCGCGAAGCTATTAACCCGAGCTCAAGTTTACAGATACGAAAGAAAGGTCTCGGGGTGTCTAACCAAATATGGCGGCATCCCCAACCGTAGAAACATGATTATTTAATTGTGGCGCCAAAATTTCCTGGCCGTGAAACAATACAATTTTGGAAAGACTGACTATGATCAATTATTTCATGTAAAATTGCTCCATAACTTAAATTCTTCTGCTTGTCATCCACCACCTTGCAATCCGATGCAACATGTATGCTATGGGCATTGAGATCCTCAGCAAGTGCTAGGGCCTCGAATAGCTAATGCTTCAAGTAGGGAGGATCAGATATGTTCACGATGACAATGGCGGATGCCCCTGAAAAACTCCTCTTTGCTGCGGCAAATAGCTGCTGCAACTCCACGGCCTGTGCTATCGCAGCATCAACATTGAACTTTAAGAAACCATCGGGGCGTGATCCAACTCGTGAGTTCGGACCCTAGGTTGACCGGCTGTGCTGTTGCATGGTTTCTCCATGGCATATATATCGATAAGTAAGACTGGATGAAACATTGTGTTGTCATAGGACTCTGAAAA
This sequence comes from Aegilops longissima, assembly GCA_021605205.1. NCBI lineage: Eukaryota > Viridiplantae > Streptophyta > Magnoliopsida > Poales > Poaceae > Aegilops > Aegilops longissima. The sequence continues at coordinate 21,812 of JAHIAM010018551.1, forward strand.
ATGTCCTCATAAATCGCGTTCCTTCTTGTTAGCCAAAGCCCAGGCGTGACAACCAAGAAGAAATCTTTCTCTGGTAGCTTGTCATGCATCGAGAATAACTAGTTTTTGCGTTGGTCTCCTGATTTTGGCTTACCTTTTCATCAAATCCTCATCGACAAGGGCCCAAATGCACCTCGACATCATACATTCCAGCAGGGCATGCCTCCATGAATCCTCACATCCGCACAAATTACACAGGTGTGTATCTGACATGTGGCGATGATGTAGAATGTCAGCTGTTGGCATCGAGTGTCTCGCAAGGCGCCACAAGAATACCTTTAGCTTGGATGGGACCCTTATGTGCCAGAGATCTGTCCATGCCTTTCACGTCGCGCTCGAATCTGAATTTCCTGCATTTACATCCATTCAGTTCTCTTTGTTCTCCTTTGTGTTCATGATCATATGATAAGCCGACTTCACTGAGAAACGGCCATTTCTCTCGCTGGACCATGCCCAAAAATCATCCACCGCCCTCGTACACAAGGGTATCGACAGGATGGTGTCCGCGTCGAAAGGTAAGAATGGATAGATGAATGGTAGTACGTGCTTCACCTGCAAGTATGGTCATCGGGCCATGGCGCGCGTGGACCGGCATATACCGGCCCCGCCTCAGGGCCCCGCGAAAGCGACGCTGTTCGTCCCACGGCACCGTGTACGCGCGCCGCAGTGGTGGGGATCGACTTATCCTTGATCTCATCTCCTGTTCCCAGACACTCCGTTTTCCTTGGTCCGTTGGTCCATCGTGCCACAATCATCGACCCATGCAGGACAGGACCACGCTCAAGGCAACAACCGGTACGTGTATTTGTGCATGTTGTTAGACGGCTGCACGGCAGCCTACTAGCTTCTCTAAATGCCAAGAAACGGAATAATGGATCCAAACCATAGCTAGCTAGCTACGTAGCAACGTAATCCACGCTTTTGCTTTGCTTTGATGGAGACGTATACCGTTTCTTGAGCCAAAATATTCTTTTCACGTCGATCGAACCAACGGCCGTGGATGGACACATGGTGCCCGGCTTTTGTCACGTAGAGATGTCTTGGATAGATAGACGGGCAAACATGACATGATGGAACTCTGAAAGTGTGACTTTTTCCTCTGGTTGAGATGACTCTGACAGACTTAAAGATACGGCTGCTCAACATTGAACGGGCTTTTACTGGATGGATTTGACGGCCATTATGTATGCACGGATCCTTTTTCAGTCAGGTGATGCGCACAGACCATGATATGATTCCCAGTGGACAGGATGAGCTGGCACTGTCTCATTGGCCCATCCATGATGGATGATGCATCTTTTGCTCTTTTTTTGGGGTTGATGCATCTTTTTGCTAACGTTTATTACAATAAATGGGCCTCAATTTGCACAGGGACCCATTTTAAATGGGCGAACGCTACCCTCAAGTGCGTTAGATTTTGAGAATTGAGGATGTGGCCTGTTCTCGGAAAGAAAAACAATCTGTGCTTCCATGAGAATCACATCACGAGGCATATTTGCTTCATGAAAAGACACATATTTGCTTCAGTGAGCTGTGCTTATGGGAAAAAAACTGCGCTTCCAGAAGCACATATTTTGCTTCGTGATGTGCTTAACGGAAGGGAAAGTTCCGTGCTTCACGAAAGCCCAGATTTGCTTCGGGTGCTTTTCAGGAAAAAAAATTGTGTTTCTTGAAAAGGAAAACCACAACCATGCTTCCAGGCCCTGTTTTTCCTTATATTTTTTGTTATTCGTTTTCTCGGTTACCTTTTTTAACGGATTTTTTTACTTATTTTCTCAGGTTTTTGTGATTTTTTTGTGAACCAATTAACATGGGATCAAGTTTCAAAGAACTGGTCATGAGAAATCCAGCGATGAAGCGGTCTGGAATTGGAACACACAGTTTAAGAGATAAACAATTTTGAAAAAATCTATAAAAAACTACTTAACAAGCTGATGGCGCACGTGTAACCTTTTCAGCGGTACCCTTCAACTAGTAGTTTCCATTTAACAGCCATTGACATCAAATAGTCGAGGATACACATGAAGCAGGCACAATGGGAAAGCACAACAGTGTTCTGTAAAGAGGCCCATCGGCTTGCTGGAAGTTTGACTTTGTATGATGTTGATTGCCACATGTGGCTGAGAAATCCACCCGAGGGCATTTGTATCCAGTTATTATTGGATTAAAACATTTTTTACTCTAATTTTGTTTTGTTTCTGTTACTCCCTTCGTTCCAGAATGTAGTGCCTATAGATTTTTTATAAAGTCAAACTTTACAAACTTTGACCAAGTTTATAGAGAAAACTATTTATGTATACAATGTCAAATATATAAAATATGAAAATACATCTTCGATGAATCTAATAATATATGTTGGCATTCTAAATGTAAATGTTTTTCTCCGTAAACTTGGTCAAAGTAAGAGACTTTTCAAATATATATATGCTACATTATGGAACAGAGAAATACTATTTGTTTTCATTGGTTTTCTTTGTATTTTCATTTATTTTCTTTTCATTTCTAATTGTGAGTTGGTTTTATCTATTTTTCTTCTAGGTTATTTTTCTTCTGATTTTTCCTTTTACTTTTCCATCTTTATAGTTTTATGGCAAAAATATTTCTAATATATGGCGAATTTTTTCTCAAATATGCATTGAAATTTTTGCATATATGGTGATTCTTTTCTAATATGCAGTGAACTTTTATAATACGACGAACATTTTTAAATACACAGTAAAAATTTAAACACATATGGAATAATTCGGTCAATTTTTCATTTCTTAATAGTGTTTTAAATATTTGGCATTGTAAAAAAAATCCAACAACCGTTTTGAGAGAAAACAATAAATAAAACAATCAAGCCAGCTCGCTACAATGGGCCAGCCCATAGCACCTCGCTTTAAGCATAACCTCGGTTATTTGACACCAACATATATGCCGTCAGATACTCAAATAGGAGGTCTCTTATTATTGTTATTGGGAATTCTCTAGTTGTTGCTCTAATGCCATGACTAGCCGCTATAACACTCACAACACCGCTACTTGGGTCGACCCATGTGGCATTTTGGTTTCCTTTCATTTCTCCTCAGCAATTGTTGTTTTATTGAGTTAATTTTTGTATGCTTGTTTTATTTCTTCTGTAGGTTTCTGGCGGTATTTTCATTTGAATTTTCTTCAATTTTCTCTTTTTAAATCCATGAACAATTTTAAATGCATGGGCATTTAAAATCACGAAAATATTTAAAATTCCTGAACATTGTTTTTAATTCTTGAACATTCTTAAGCATATGAATACTTTAAAAAATTAATGAAGATTTATATGAGTTAGTATTTTAGAATTTTGCAGATTTTTAAAAATTATGAACAATTTTTTAAATATGGGACGTATTTTTTTGCAGTATACATATTGAAAAAAAATCTGAAAAATCCGATCATGAATAAAAAAATGGAAGGTGCGGTACGTACGCGCTGACGCATGGGCTGGTTCCTTCTCCTTCCGCCTCAGGAGTCAGGACCCCACCGAAGCGCGACGCTGTTCTGATCTCTTGTTCCCAGACCTCCCGTGTACCCTGGCCCGTTGGTCCATCGTTTGCTTGCATGCAACCACCTACGTGTATTTGGGTATCTTCTTTTCACGTCGATCCAACGGCCGTGGATGGACACATGGTGCGCGGCTTTTGTCACGTAGAGATGTCTGGATAGAAAGGCAAACATGACATGATGGAGATCTGAAAGTGTGACTTTTCCTTTGCTTGAGATGACTCTGACAGACTATACGATACGGCCTTTACCGGGCTGGATTGGACAGCCACTATATACGGTTCTCTTTCAGTCAGGTGATGCCCAGACACCATGATATGATTCCCAGTGGACTGGACAGGAGGATGAACTGGCTTACTGGCACTGTCTCATTGGTCCGTCCATGTTGCATCTTTTGCTTGCCTTGTTGTGCACTGTTGCTAGCGGTTTCGGAACCTTCGTGCGGTTTTATTTTTCCGTGTTTTCATCACTGGTTTACTGGTTTTCTTCACGCTGGGTTTTTATATTCATTTTTCCTTCTTCGTTTTCCGTTTTCTTTTACTTTTTCTTCTTCTTGTTATTTTTAAACAAACATTGATATTAAACAAATACAAGTACAACATATTTTGAATACATATTAAACATTTTTAAGATCGTGTCAAACATTTTCAAATACACTTTGAACATTTTATCAAATACATGTTGAATACTTGTCAATTGTACTTTAAACATTTTTCTGATTACGCGGTTACAATTTTAAACACCTTTTGAACTTTTTTAAATGTCATGAACATAATTTTAAAGTTGTGACGATTATCTAAATATCATGATTCTCTTTTGAATGGTACAATGTTTTAAAAACTAGTACATGATTAAATAAAACATGACCTTTTGAAATCTCATCAACATATTTTTAAGCGTGCGAACATTTTTAATGACATGCACGTTTTATTCAATGTATGAACATTTCCTGGAATTACACGAATAAAATGCTACATTTAGTTATTTATTTTAAAATGCTATGAACATGTTTTAAAATGCGTAATTTTTAAAAAATCACGAACATTATTTTGAATGGCATGAACAATTTTAAAATTCCATGAATAAAATTTGAAATTTTCATGAACATTTTTTATGCATAGTGAACATTTCAATAAAATGAAATCAAAGTAAGTTTTTCAAATATATCTAGATTTTAAAAATAAATAAAATTAAAGAAGAAAATAGAAAATAAACTTAAAACCAGCGAACAAGCTCACACAGTACCTGGACATTATATGCACCGTGGTTGTAGCTTCGACTCGACAAAACTATATCTCGCTCATAGCATGGCGTATGCTCGTCGGGAATAACTAACTAAGGGTTACCTTGTGGGGAACCATAAGGGAATCACTTTGGTGCCTTGGAAGTGTGCCAACTGGTGCGTCCTCCGCCACATGTGTGTGCTGGGCGCTCCCTCTTTTATTTATTTTTTATGTATCGTTATTGGATTTAGATGATTTTTGGTTTTTTGTTTTGGTTTCTCCTAGTTTTCCCTAGGTTTTAAAGAAATCTTGCAACTTTGGAACTTGATTTCTTTTTTATTCATCTTTTTGATTTTCCTTTTGTCGATTTCCTTTTTTCCCGTGAAAAAAGTTTGTTGAAACCCGTTGAGATCGAGTTTCAAAAGATCTCAGCGCGAGAAATCAACATGAAAACAGTTTCTTATTTAGGCGTAGGGTTCGAGAGATAAAGCGTTTTGAAAAATGAATCTACGATAAAAGTGAAACTCACAGGTTACAACAAGTGGCGCTTCCGGTGCCATTTGTCAAACCAAAGACGATGGGAGTTACCTTTGAAAGGGTGACCCTTAACTACTGACTTCGATGCTTCTTTCGCCGGAAGCATATTCCATCCTTAGCCACCACCGTACTGGGTTAACATACCACTGTAGCATTTAAACTTCATTCACTGTTCTGCATCATTTTTAGGGTTTCTATTTTTTTCTTTTTTTCCTATGGGTTTCTTTGTTTCTTTTTGTTCTCATCTGTTTATTGGTTTTACATTGTTTTACATCTTGTTGCTTTTCTCTTCTCCGGTTTTTAGGGGTGGGGGATTCGGTTCTCACTATGTTCCGTTTTGCATTGGTTTATTTATTTTTCCATTTCCTTTTCTTTCTGTCTTCAGTTTTCTTTGTTCCTTTACAGTTTGATTTGTTCTTTATCCTTTTCATACACATTGTTGTACATTTTTGTATACAACAAAATATTTTTATATCTACGGTTATGATTTCAAAACATGTGTTAACAGTTTTTAAAATATATGTTTTGAGATCTACTTTCTTCATATGTAGATTGTAAATTTTCCGTATATAATAGGAACATTTTTTATACTCATTTAACATATTTCAGACATGATTAATAATTTTACAGATATATGTTTGAAGTAAACTTTTTTAATACAGATTATACATTTTCTATATACATAAGAAATATTTTGCTTATACGTTTAACATTTTCAAATAGATTAATATTATTTTTTAAACTGTATACATATTTTATACACCTAAACATTTTTCGTAGATGGTAAGCATATTTCAAATATATGATTAGCCTTTTTCTGATACACATTGAATATTTTTAATGGCAATAAATACTTATATTTTCGAATACATGATTAATATTGTGCGTATGTTTTTAAATTCATGGACTTTTTTAGAAACACTCAGATGTTTATTTAAATGTCACATACATTTCTTAATGGCAATTAACGTTTTTTTACCTGGGAGGACAATTTTTATATAAACATTTTTAAATTTCACATCCTTTTTTGAAAAGCGGGATTATTTCTTTAAAATGTCACATACATTTGTTTAATGGTGTGAAACAGTCTTTTATATTACACGAAAAAAAAGGCTGAACACTGTGTACGCATTATTTAGATATTGAGCGTACATTTGTTTGAAACAGGGATATTTTCGTTTTCACAAACATTTCTTTAAATGTTATCTACATGTACTAAAATTGCCTTAACAATTTTTACTATGCTCATGTTTTCCTTACTTTTCTCTCTCCCCTTTCTTCTGTGCTCTTGCTCCTTTCCAACGCTCTCCCGCAGCTTTCTCTCCTCTCCATCTTTGTCGGCTTGGCTGGCCATAGATGGGAAGAGAAGGGCTTTGTCCTTAGTCTCCTCTATATTAGTTTGGGTGTTGGGTTTCTACAGTAGAAATAAACCAGATCATTCCCTTTTGTTGTTCTTCCTTGCTTTTGTTGTCTTCACATAGAAGTCAAGATTGAGGCTACGGGAGCAACTCTTAGGGAAGGATATGAGGACACGAGCTAAGATTTTATCGCGTGCATCCTGATTTCGACACTTCTCTTCTCCTCGGTGTTGCTACCGTGGTGGTGGTTGTGATTGGGAGAAGGAGATCAGATGTTAGTCCCATGCTTTAGCAGCTTCTTGGCTTCTTGGCGTGTCTCATTAAATCCATCCATGTTGCATCTTTTTGCTTCGTTGTTTATTGCTCTAGATTCTTTTTGGAATCATGTTTATACTGTAGATGGGCTCAAGTGGGTTAAATTTTAAAATTGATGTGCGGCCTGTTATTGGGTAATTTGCTGTTGTCGGTCATTAAAACATTTTCCTATCTGCACCTTAAGTGCCCGTATAGCGAACTCCCTAACGGATTCAAAATTCAGCACCGTTGGTAAGTAGAACTTCGAGACCGTATACATGTTGAGGTAGTAATTTCAAAAAATTCCCTACGCTACGCAAGATCATGGTAATGCATTAGCGAGAGGGAAGTGTAGTCCGTACCTCGTGAGCCGTGGCGGAAGCATTATGACAACGTGGTTGATGTGATCGTGCGTCTTCACGATCGACCGATCCTGGAAACTTGATTCAGCGCGTTATTCGGTGGCGTCCACGAACTCACGATCGGTGAGCTTGAGGAGAGTTCCGTCGACACGGCGTGATAGCGGTGATGATGAAGATTACCGATGCAGGGCCTTAGCTAAGCACCGCTCGATATGGCGGGTGGATTATGGTGGAGGGGCTTTGCAGTTAAGAGATCAATGATCAACTTGTGTGTCTATGGGGTGCCCCTCCTCCGTATATAAAAGTGGAGGAGGGGCGGCGGCCTCTATGGCGCGCCATGGGAGTCCTACTTCCACCGGGTAGATTCCCCCCTTCTAGTTGGACTAGAAGTGGAAGGAAGGGGAGGAAGGAGGAAGGAAGGGGCGCCCGCCCCCCTCCCAATTCGGATTGGGCTGGGGGGGCCTCCTGCTCATTTCCTCTCTCCCAAGGCCCATAAGGCCCATATACCTCCGGGATTCAGGTAACCTCCGGTGCTTTCGGTATACTCGCGATCTCACCGGAACCATTCCGATATCCAAATATAGTCGTCAACATATCGATCTTTATGTCTCGACCATTTGAGACTCCTCGTCATGTCCGTGATCTTATCGTGATCTTTATGTCTCGACCATTTAGAGACTCCTCGTCATATACATCAAAACACATAAACTCATATCTGAGTCGTCACAGAATGTTAGCGTGCGGACCCTACGGGTTGGCGAGAAGTATATAGCATGACCAGAACACGTTTCGATCAATAACCAATAAGCGGAACACGGATGCTCATATTGGCTCCTACATATTCTATGAAGATCTTTATCGATCAAACCGCATAACAACATCGTTGTTTCCTTTGTCATCGGTATGTTGCTTGCAGAGATTGATCGTCGGTATCTCAATACCTAGTTCAATCTACGCTACAACAAGTCTCTTTACTGGATTACGTAATGCATCATCCGTGGCTAACTCATTAGTCACATTACTTGTAAGGCTTATGGTGATGTGCATTACCGACAGAGACCTAGAATACCTCTCCGAGCAATCGAATGACAAATCCTAATCTTGATCTATACCAACTCAACAAACACCATCGGAGACACATGTAGAGCACCTTTATAATCACCCGATTACATTGTGACGTTTGGTAGCACACAAAGTGTTCCTCCGATATCGGGAGTTGCATAATCTCATAGTCATAGGAACATGTATAAGTCATGAAGAAAGCAATAGCAACAAACTAAGCGATCAAGTGCTAAGCTAATGGAATGGGTTAAGTCAATGACATCATTATCTAATGATGTGACCCGTTAATCAAATAACAACTCATGTCTATGGTTAGAAACATAACCATCTTTGATTCAACGAGCTAGTCAAGTAGAGCATACTAGTGACACTATGTTTGTTCATGTATTCACACATGTACTAAGTTTCCGGTTAATACAACACTAGTATGAATAATAAACATTTATCATGATATAAGGAAATATAAATAACAACTTTTGCCTCTAGGGCACATTTCCTTTAGTCTCCACTTGCACTAGAGTCAATAATCTAGATTACATAGTAATGATTCTAACACCATGGGTCTTGGTGTTGATCATGTTTTGCTCGTGAGAGAGGCTTAGTGCAGTGCGCAACATTCAGATCCGTATGTATCTACAAATCTCTATGTCTCCCTCCATGACTTGATCGTGAGATGGAATTAGGCGTCTATTGATGTGCTTGGTTCTCTTGTGAAATCTGGATTCCATTGCCAAGGCAATTACCGATATTGTCACAAAGATTTTCATTGGACCCGATGCACTAGGTATGACACCTAGATGGGATATGAACTCCTTCAACAAGACTCCTTCATTTCTTTGCTTCAAAGCTGTACTCGCTTCACCACGTAGATCCGCCACGCGCTTTGTTTAGAACGCACAATGACTCCACCATTCAATATAAACACGTATCCGGTTTGTGACTTAGTCATCCGGATCAATGTCAACTTGCATCGGCGTAACCATTTAGCGAATCTTTGTCAGTCGTCCATTTTGCATCATGCTTTTATATCGATATTTATTGCATTATGGATTGTTATTACACATTATGTCACAATACTTCCTTTTCTCTCTTATTTTACAAGGTTTACACGAAGAGGAGAGAAATGCGTGGAATTCAGGTGGAAAAGGAGCAAATATTATAGACCTATTATGCACAACTCCAAAGTCACTGAAACTCCACAAGTTAATTTTGGAATTAATAAAAAATACTGGCGAAAAAAAGTGGGGGGCCACCACCATCCCGAGGGTGGGGTGGCGCCCTCCCCAGCGCCCCACGCCTGTGGGCACACATGTCGAGCCGGTGCCCATCTTTGGCTATGGTGTCTTTCACCCTTGAAAAAAAAAGGAGAAGCTTTGGACGAAACACACGCCGCCAGTGGGAACAGCGGCGAACCAATCTAGGGCTCCGGTGGGCGGTTCTGCAGAAAACATCCTAGGGAGGAAATCGTCACCATCGTCATCATCATTGATCCTCTCGCGGGAGGGTCAATCTCCATCAACATCTTCACCAACGTCTCCTCTCAAACCCTAGTTCATCTCTTGTATCGATCTTTGTCTCAAAGCCTCAGTTGGTACAGAGGTTGCTAGTAGTGTTGATTACTCCTTGTAGTTGATGCTAGTTGGTTTATTTGGTCGAAGATCATATGTTCAGATCCTTAATGCATATTAATACCCTATGATTATGAACATGAATATAATTTATGAGTGAATTCGTTTGTTCACGAGGCCATGGGAGAAGTCTTGCTATAAGTAGTCATGTGAATTCGGTCGTTTGATATTTTGATGAGATGTATGTTGTCTTTCCTCTAGTGGTGTTATGTGAGCGTCGACTACATGACACTTCACCATTATTGGGCCTAGGGGAAGGCATTGGGAATAATAAGTAGATGATGGGTTGCTAGAGTGTGAAGCTTAAACCCTAGTTTATGCCTTGCCGTAAGGGGCTGATTTGGATCCATATGTTTCATGCTATGGTTAGGCTTACCTTAATACTTCTTTTGTAGTTGCGGATGCTTGCAATAGAGGTTAATCATAAGTGGGATGCTTGTCCAAGGAAGGCAGCACCCAAGCACCGTCCACTCACATATCAGATTATCAAAGTGTGAGCACGAATCATATGAGGCGTGATGAAAACTGCTTGATGATAATTCCCATGTATCCTCGGGGCTTTTACTTCATATAAGAAATTGTCCAGGCTTGTCCTTTGCTACAAAAGGATTGGCCACCTTGCTGCACCTTATTTACTTTCATTACTTGTTACCCGTCAAATTACCTTATCACAAAACTATCATTCCGATAATTTTAGATTAACGCAGAATACCTTATTGAAAACCGCTTGTCATTTCATACGCTCCTCGTTGGGTTCGACACTCTTACTTATCGAAAGGACTACGATAGATCCCCTACACTTTTGGGTCATCAAGACTCTTTTTAGGCCCGTTGCCGGGGTGAAGCGCCTGGTAAGGAAAAATTTATATAGTGTGCTGAAATTCTGTCATTTGTTACTATGGAAAATAATCCTTTGAGGGGCTTGTTTGGGGTATCTTCACCCCGACCGATGAGCAAAAGAAGTTGCTCCTCAACCTACTAAACTTACTGAAAATGTTTACTTTGAAATTCCTTGGGTATGATAGAAAGCGCTAGCTAATCCCTTCTGGAGATGGAACATTGCATCCCGACTTGCACCTGATCTATGTGGATGAAGTTTGTGGATTATTTAAGCTGCGGGTGTGCGGAGGATGTTATCAAGAAGAAGGTCTTCCCTTTATCTTTGAATGGAGAGGCATTGACATGGTTTAGGTTATGCGATGATATGGGATCATGGAACTACAAAGCGATTGAAATTGGAATTTCATCGAAGTTTTATCCTATGCATCTTGTTTCATGAGTAATTATATATATAATTTTTGGCCTCATGAAGGAGAAAGCATCGCTCAAGCTTTGGGGAGGCTTAAGTCAATGTTATATTCTTGCCCCCAATCATGAGCTCTTAAGAGAAATTATTATTCAATATGCCGGCTTTCTCTCAACAATCGCTCCATGATCGATACTTCTTATCTTGGTTCTTTTATGATGAAGACTATTGAATTCAAATGGGATTTTATTGGAAAGAATTAAACAAAACTCTGAAGATTGGGATCTCAAAGGAAGGTAAGGAGTCAATTATAACACCTAAGTTGATTGTGTTAAATCTATTATGGATACCAATGCTTTTTGTAATTTAGCACTAAATATGGACTTGACTCTGAGATAGTAGCTTCTTTACGTGAATCATTTGCTACTTATGTTGATCTCCCTAAGGAGAAGTGGTTTAAATATCATCCTCCCATTGAAGTAAAAGTAGTTGAACCTATTAAAGTTGAAGAAAAGACTATCACTTATAACGTTGATCCTATTGTTCCTACAAAATATGATGAAACCACCTTTCCTGTTAGAATAAAGGATCATTCTAAAGCTTGAATGTGGTTCGTAAGAATATACTAGAACACCTACACCCCTGAGCAAATTAAAGTTGAACCTAGTATTGCTATGGTTAAAGATCTCTTGGTGATAATATTGATGGGCATGTTATTGAAATAAGGAAATAAATAATAACTTTATTATTGCCTCTAGGGCATATTTCCTTAGTCTCCCACTTGCACTAGAGTCAATAATCTAGTTCACATCATCATGTGATTCAACACTAATATTCACATCGTATGTGATTAACACCCATAGTTCAGATCGTCATGTGACCAACACCCAAAGGGTTTACTAGAGTCAATAATCTAGTTCACATCGCTATGTGATTAACACCCAAAGAGTACTAAGGTATGATCATGTTTTGCTCGTGAGAGAAGCTTAGTCAGCAGATCGCACATTCGAGCCGTATGTATTTTACAAATATTCTATGTCTACAATGCTCTGCGGAGCTACTCTAGCTAATTGCTCCCATTTTCAATATGTATCCAGTTGAAACTTAGAGTCATCTCGATCGATGTAAAAAGCTTGCATCGATGTAACTCTTTCGACGGGCTCTTTTATCACCTCCATAATCGAGAATTATTTCCTTAGTCCTCACTAAGGATGTTCTTGACCAATGTCGATGATCTACTCCTAGATCACTATTGTACTCCTTGCCAAATTGAGCAAGGTATACAATAGGTGCGGTACATAGCATAGCATACTTTATAGAACCTATGGTGAGGCATAGGAATGACTTTCATTCTCTTTTCTATTTTCTGCGTGGTGGGATTTGAGTCTTACTCAATTTCACACCTTGTAATAGAGGCAAGAAACTCTTTCTTTGACTGTTCCATTTTGAACTACTTCAAAATCTTGTCAAGGTATGTACTTATTGAAAAACTTATCAAGCGTCTTGATCTATCTCAATAGATCTTGATGCTCAATATAACAGCTTCACTGAGGTCTTTCTTTTAAAGAACTCATTTCAAATACTCCTTTATGCTTTCCGAAAAATTCTACATCATTTCGATCAACAATATGTTACTCACATATATTTATCGGAAAAGCGGTAGTCTCCCACTCACTTTATTTGTAAATCAGGCTTCACCAAGTCGTATAAAACTATATGCTTTGATCAACTTATCAAAGCGTGTATTCAACTCGAGATGCTTGCACCAGTCCATAGATGGATCATTGGAGCTTGCATATTTTGTTAGCACCTTTAGGATTTACAAAACCTTCGGTTGCATCATATACAACTCTTCTTTAATAAATTCATTAAAGAATGCAGTTTTATATCCATTTGCCAAATTTCATAATCATAAAATGCAGCAATTGCTAACATGATTCGGACGAGACTTAAGCATCGCTACTGGTGAAAAGTCTCATCGTAGTCAACCCCTTGAACTTGTCGAAAACCTTTCGCAACAAGTCGAGCTTTATAGACGATTACATTACCATCGCGTCGGTCTTCTTCTTAAAGATCCATTTATTCTCAATGGCTTGCCGATCATTGGGCAAGTCAACCAAAGTCCATACTTTGTTCTCATACATGGATCCCATCTCAGATTTCATGGCTTCCAGCCATTTTGCGAATCTGGGCTCACCATCGCTTCTTCATAGTTTGTAGGTTCACCATGGTCAAGTAACATGACTTCGAATAGGATTACCGTACCACTCGTGCGGATCTTACTCTAGTTGACCTCGTAGTTCGGTAGAAACTTGATCTGAAGTTTCATGATCATCATCATTAACTTCCTCACTAATTGGTGCAGGTGTCACGGAACCGATTTACGTGATGAACCATTTTCCAATAAGGGAGCTGGTCTGTTACCTCATCAAGTTCTACTTTTCTCCCACTCACTTCTTTGAGAGAAACTCCTTCTCTAGAAAGGATCCATTCTTAACAACGAATGCCTTGCCTTCGGATCTGTGATAGAAGGTGTACCCAACTGTTTCCTTTGGGTATCCTATGAAGACACATTTTTCCGATTTGGGTTCAAGCTTATCGGGTTGAAGTTTTTCACATAAGCATCGCAGCCCCAAACTTTCGAAGCGACAACTTTGGTTTCTTGCCAAACCATAGTTCATAAGGATTGATCTTAGCAGTTTTGATGGTGCCCTATTTAGCGTGAATGCGGCCGTCTCTAAAGCATAACCCCAAAACAATAGCGGTAAATCGGTAAGAGACATCATAGATCGCACCATATCTAGTAAAATACGATTCGACGTTCGGACACACCATTACGCTGTGGTGTTCGGTG
>JAHIAM010018552.1:0-14005 GCA_021605205.1 Aegilops longissima
TGATGCACCTTGCCAAATTTTGACTATAAATTTAACTAACCAAAATTTCATGCATGTCACAAAAATTACGGGCTGTTTGGATCGTGACTATGTTTATCTTATGTTGCCACATTATTTTTCCCACTTGCCACTTGCCTAACCCAGGTTGCTCAAATTGTTAGACACACTTTGGATTGCCTAAGGAATCTTGCTACACTTTGTGTCTATGACATGTGGGGTTCCTTTGCAAAAAAAATTCTTGTCTTAGGTGTGGCTAATAAAAAGACTTATATTTAAAGCGGAGGATTATAAAATATAAATAACAATGCATGTTAGGGCAACCCACATTTCTAATAATTTTAGCCCTTGAGGCTTGTTCACAATTTTACGAGGGGTGGTTGTTCATTTAATGGAGGACTTACCCGGACTTGGCCGATACAAAGTCGACTGGCACACCAATAACACCACGTGGAACAAGCGGGTAGCTATCTCAAAAAATAATCAACAACTAAAAAGCGGTGAAGCCCGACATTGAAAGTCGTTATATGACTAGAGGGGTTGAATGGCGATTTTTGAAATTCTTCACGAGGAATTTGCGGTGAGGAAATTCCTTAGCGAAGAACTACTTACTGTGGAATAAGTACTCGAAGTAAGCATAACAGAATACAGCATAGTCATCATGATGAAATGAAGACAATCACAGTACGGAAAGCGTAATCCGAGGATAACACAAGATGAAGACAAGCGGTGAAGAAATTGAGGAAATTGAGAAGAAAGTCTTGATCAAAGTCTTCAAACACAGATATGAACAAACACTCAACGTAATGAGGAAATGAAAGGGTTGAGAAATAGAACGATTAGGTTGGTGAAGACAATGATTTGGTAGACCAGTTCAACTCTTTGTCTCGGTTATACGTCACGGTTGGGCGGTTGAGTATTTAAACTTCGAGGACACCGATCCGGACACCCGATCGCTGAACGCAGCTCGGACACCAAGTCCTCACCGTATTCTCCTTGAACTAAGGTCACAGACCTCGTCCAATCACTCGTGGTAAGTCTTGACGACTTCCAACCTTCACAGACTTGGTCACTCGGCGATCCACAATTCCTCTTGGATGCTCTAGACCATGGCGCCTAACCGTCTGGAAGAAGCACAGTCTTCAAAGGTAACAAGCGTCGGATCCACGCAGGATCAATTTCTTGATGATGCTCAATCACTTTGGGTTTATGAGGTTTGGTTTTGGGTTTTCCTCACTTGATGATTTCGCTCAAAGTCCTCGGAGGATGGGTTGCTCTCAAATGACAAGTGTCAAGTTCTCTGGGCACCAACCAGCTAGTGGTTGTAAGGCTGACTATTTATAGCCTAAAGAGCAGCCCGACATGATAAGACATAAATGCCCTTCAATGATATGACCGTTAGGTGGATAAGATATTTTGGGACAGGTGGTGCAGCTAGCAGCAGTCGAAATTTGACTCTCAAATTCCTCGGGGCTATCATGTTCCTCCTTTGTGTAGGCAATCCGCCTTGGCGAATTCCTAACTCCTCGGTCGAGAACAAATTCCTCGGTGACCGGAAGAGCTTCGTCTCATCCTTGAAGAAATTGGTGAGCTGTATGAGATTTCAAAGGCTTCACTCGAAGGGATTGGTAGGTGTAGGATTTTGAGTTGAGCATCACATGGAAATTTTCCTTAGTATTTCCTCGACCCCCTTTAACGATGCGGTGTTTCCTATGACTCAAGAAAGAAAATGAAACTACAAACAAAAGTCTTCACCTTCATGTTCCTCAAATGAATACCAAGTCTTCAAGGTCACACCAATTTCTTCACTTTCAAAGTCTTGAAGAAGTCTTGAAATATCAAAGTCTTGAGTTGAAGAACTTCATTTTTAGAGAATTGACTTTCCTTTGTAAATATCAAACTCCTCATAGACTTATAGACTGTGTACACTCACAAGCGCATTAGTTCCTTAACCTATAAGTCTTCAATACACCAAAATCACTAAGGGCACTAGATGCACTTACAATCTCCCCCTTTTTGGTGATTGATGACAATATAGGTTAAGTTTTCAACAGGGATAAACATATGAAGTGTAAATACTGATAATGAGGAATTTGATTACAAGATATAGAAGAACTCCCCACGAAGATGTGCATAGTGAGAATTTGCTTTTGAGGCAATGCACATTTGAAGAATTGAATCATGGAATCTCCCCTATATCTTGTAATTCATACCGCATTTGACATATAATATGAAGAATTTGAAATGCATGATGAAAATTGGTGCTTGATGTAATTCGGAGTATGCAAAATGCATCAAAGTATCGAGCCCTCGATTTGCTATGAAGATTTTCAAGGAGCTCAAGAAATCGAGCATAGTGCAAAAGCAAATGCATCAAAAGTATCAAAGCACCATCGGGTTTAAGATTACAACCGATCCAATAAAAGTTTGGAAGAGCGAGGTTGTAACCAAAAAATAAATTACTGTATATAGGCAATAAACTAGACCGGCAAAGTAACTCAAATTTCTCCCCTTTGTCATCAAATGACCAAAAGGATCGGCGGGACTAAGCTCTGAAGAATTTCAAGTTGAAGGCGGGCGCCGCGTTGTTGGGTCGGTTGTTGAAGTAGGACCAGCCGGGATGTCTTCCAAGTCTTCATTTTCATCCGGTGTCCGGAGATGAAGAATAGGGCTGCCACCAAGGAAGGAACTTTGACCTTCTTGTATTTCTTAGGAGGTGCAGACCGGTCAAATTCTTCCTTAAGTCCCATTGGCGTCGATTCTTCTTCATTGAGACATGTGAAAAACAGCCAGTGCGTTTGAAGGTTTCATGGGTAGTAGTGGTTTTCTTCCTTTGCATTGTGTGTTGAGGTCATGTTGTGAAGAAAAGTACCGGCGGCTTGACCCATTTATGATTCGATCAACCCGATGAAGGCGAAATAACTCACGTCATCATCACCACAGGTCGATGCTTGAGGACTTTGCTTGGGGGTATTTCTTGGGAGGTCATGTGTGGCGAGTCATCATTGGTGGAGTAGGATGCTGCTTTGGCTGTCCATCCAATGGGCCGAATGCCTTCATCGATCTGGTAGTAGCCTTGCCCTTGTCATTAATAAATGTCCGTTTGAGGACTTCAAGGAGCAAGTAGCTGGTTTCAAAGTATCAACCTTGTAATTGAGTGAAGACCTTGTCTGATGAATCTCATAATCCAAAGGCCATAAACTTCGCTCAAATGGTGACATAGCTATGGCGAGTCCTCATGAAGAAATCATGGAAGTTGGCGGGGCCATGGATGATGTTGAAAAGCATATTCTTCATGATGCCAGCGACTTCTTCATCGTTAAGTCTTGGCCTTTGATAGGACTCATTGTCTTCGTCAGAATCCGATAGGCAGTCCGGGCAATATAATTTCCTTGACGAGGAATTTGGTTCTCGAGGCCTGCCTTGGCTTCAAAAGGCTTCATCGGCACTTGCATATAGTGATTTGAAAGTTCGGTTGTTGTAAATCGGCGTGCACCATCAAGTGGAGGGTAGTGGTAGGGCGAAGCAATTGGTTCTTTGGTGCCTTGTTAAATATTTTGGACATCAATCTAAGACCCATGAGTTCACATCTTGGCGTCTCCGGTGATGTGCAGCGTTAATAAAACTGAAAATTAGTTCTTCATTCGATCCACGAATATCGGTTAGAAATTTAAATCTTGCATCATGAAGAACCGAGGACGGCTCAAAGCACAGGCGACTCCATATCCACATAAGGAATATGAGCATGATCGAAGATTTTATCCTTGTTGAAAAGCGAGGAATAGAAGTTGGCTTGGGGCGGTCCGAACGCCTCTTCCCTAATCGGCGAGAATCATATGGATTATAGTCGATTGAAGAACCGTGCTCGACAAAGAAATCTTCAGCCTTGAACTTTTGCTTGCTTGAAAAGCTTTTCTTTGGGCAGAGGGTGTCGATGAGGTTGCATCACCACCTCGGAATGAAGTTCAGGTTCTTTTTGAGAATTTCTTGTTCCTCAAGAATCGGATCGAGGATCGCATCGGCAGTTTCATCAACACTAGTGGCTGGAATTTCTTCATGCCGAAACCGGTGGGTTGAGTTTCTTGAGTCCATTTGGATTTTTGTGCAGGGGTAGGAATTTGTTGGGCGGGGTGAAGAGAATATTGGGATGCAGACTTTCCCAAAAGTCATCATTCATCACCGGTGTGGTGCATCAATATCCACATCTTCATCTTCAATTTCCTCAACCCAAGGGGTGAAAATGGCTGGGGTTGAAGGATTGCATCCGCTTCAATTTCTTCATCAATCCTTTCGTGGGCGAGAATGATGTTCTTCATCGAATCGATTGGGATCTCATAGTCTTCTCAAAAGGAACAACGTCCTTTGATGGTATGGGTTGGAACAATCAATTGGATTTTCGTTGATTCTCCCATTTTCTTGGGCCGAAGAATCGGGGTGATGCTTTCCTTTTCTTCACAGCAGCTCGTTCGCAGCCTTGGTTGTCTTCAATCGGGGATGGAAGTTTGGAGTTGGAGTTGGCCGGGAGGGAGGAAATTTGGTTCGGTTTCTTGGTATGGCCAATCGATTTTGTCTTGGCGTTTCTTGGAAACGCCCACTAGTGGGTGCCAAGCAATTTCTTGGTGGTGGAATGGGATCATCGGCCACAACTAAATTTTCATCAGCGGGCTGAGTGTCATCAGCAGGTTTGGCATGTTCTTCCGGTTGGGCTGAGGCTTGACTGAGGAATTTCATGTTGCTGGGGGCGCAACATTTGTTTTCTTCGTCGGGTTCACTCGACCTTGGCTCCTTGCCAATCAGCATAATAGGAATCGAAGTTTTCTTTGGGTCTTGAATTTCAGTTTGGACCGAAGCCCTCGGGTGTCATCTTGACAACGTTTTCTTGGGAACTTCTCCTTTGTTTGAGCCTTTTGATTTCCCTTGCCTTCTCAAACTTCCATTTTTTCTTCAAAACAAATTGACTTTCCGGTGTCGGGATGAAAGTCGGGCATAGGTGTATTGGGATCCTTGTGCGAAGATCAATATAGTCGAGGACTTTCTTGGATCAACAGCGTTAACGGATGTGCCTTTGGCTCTAAGGGCCTTTTCTTGGGGTCTCCGATGATTTCAGCAAGTTCATCATCGGATGGCACATGGAATACAACCTGTTTTTGCTTTGGGCTAGGCCGAGGACCTCGTCAATTTGTTGCTTTGGTCTTGGTTTGAGTCGGGCATTGAAGAAATGGGGCCGGTGAGGAACTTCCGAAGGGCAATTGAAAATGGTTTGACATGTAGCCGGGTTGGGGGGGAAGACGGGAGCTGTTGAGGACTTTGGTGGGGGTGGAAATTTGCTTGGAGGGTGCTGTGGGGAACTTGGCCGTGGGCGGGATGGTGGAAACCGGGCTTATGGGAAGCTTCTTTGGCATGGATTTCCTCGGTTTGACCCGAGGCCTCAAGGTGTGGGGAATCCTCATTGAATTTCTTCGCCTCCTTGGCTTTTTTCCAATTTTGTTAGCGTTTAGCCCATTCATGGAAAGTCCTCACCTCGTTTGATGCTTGTGGGATCAGCTACTTGGCGGTGCCAAAAGGGCTCTTGGGCATGGAGGATTAGGCGAATTTCTTCATGTACTTAGGAGTTTATCTTATTCCCTCCATTCCGTGCCCATCTCCGTTCAATCTTGAATCGCACCTTCGTTGATTTTTGTTTTTTCATCCGGGTTGCGTGGTTCCATAGATTTCCTCGGGGATTTTGCATGTCATAACCTCGGGTTTCTTTCCTCCTTTGTGGCTTCTTCCTCCCATTTCTTGGATGAGAATTTGAACAATTGAGTTCTGAAGAAGTATGCAGTTTTTCTTGGGAGGCAAATGAGTTAAGTTGATGAGAACCTAGTGATTCGGCGGACATGTGTACCGGACGAGTATAGTTGCGAGAATTTGGAGAGGTCATATCGTTCTCGGAAGGTTTTCAAAAGAATAAGTTTTGAGGATTTTGACGGATGAGCCAAGAATTTCACTAAGCGTTCTTTGTCTTAGGTTCCAAAGTTGTATAGATCGAGGATCCCACAATTGAGGAATCTTGAAGAAAATCATTGTTAGAAATGAATCAAGAGATTTGGTGTTCATATGTGTGAAGATTTGAAGAATAAACACCTTTGAAGATTTTCAAGAAGGTTTGAGAATCAAGCGATTAATAAAAGTAACTTTTAATTACCGGTGAAGAACACGGCAGTAGGAAAACGTTGGGAAGTTCATCCGTTCGGATCTTCCCCCTAACTTGGCGGGGAAACCTTCTGGGGGTGAGGATTTCAGGTTGGTGGCAATGTCGGCAATTGAACGGTGGCTTTTCCTCACGGGCGATGGAGTAAGCGGCGGGCTAGGGTTTGAAGCTCGGCGGGAGAGAGAGTCGGCGAGTAAAATAAGTGAGGAAGGGGTTATTTATAGAATGAAAAGCGGATGGAAGATTTAGGACGAACATCCTGACCATTTCCTTCTCCACATGTGTCATCCACGTCTTTTGTAGTGGAGATCGTGTTGATTTGGGTGAGTAAAATAATGCATCGTGGGATGCGGAGCAGTTTAATGAAAAACCAAAAGTTTGGATAAGATCAGTTTTAAAATTCCGTTTGCAATTTCTTGGTGACAAGGACAGGTGAAGATTTGAGCGAGTTTCAAATAGAGCACATGAAGAATTTGTGAATGGATTTGGGTTGAGTATAGCATAGAGGGGAAGGGTCCGATCCATTCACTTAGGAGAAAAAAGCAACTTGGAAAAGCCATAAGTGAATCTTTGTAGAGGACATAAGCATATATATATAAATTGAAGAAAAGGCAAGGGAAATAGTGAAGATTTTGCAAAGTTGAAGAATTTGAAAAAGCGAAGAATTTCAAAAGGAAAAACTCAAATTGAAGATTTTCAACTTTGGTGGTGGCGTGACCCACCGTATAAGAATGATGATTTCAGACACAGCTACAATTGTGGTGGGTTAGAATCAAATTCTTCATTAATTTCTTCACATTTAGGTGTTATTCTTCATTGATTGAAGAAAACGTTTCTTCATGTGTTGCACATCTAAGTCATCAATCTTTCATAAGTGTGGGATTGTGTCCTTTTCAAAGAAGCGTTGAAGATTCTAAGATATTTAGCTCCACACGCAACTTGCTAAATCTCTTCTCATCAAGGGCTTAGTGAAGATATCACTAGCTGTTCTTGATCTTCACGTCTTTCGATGGAATGTGCCCTTCAACACATGATCCGAAGAAAATGATGGCCAATTTGAATGTGCTTTGTCTTGATCTTTGGTGGGTTGTGAGAAATCTTGATGGCACTCTCATTGTCACAATAAGAGGCACATTCTTCACGTTGATCGTAGTCCTTGAGGTTTGCTTCATCCAACAATTGAGCACAACATGAGCCAACAGCAATGTATTCAGCTTCCATGATGAGAGTGATCATGATTCTGTTTCTTGAGGACCAACATACCAAAAGATCGTCAGAAATGACAAGTACCAGGATGTTGACTTGCGGTCCACGATCACCAGCATAGTCGGTCAGAATATCCAATGAGATCAAAAGTAGAGCCCTTGGGGTACCATAATCCTAGTGTTGGTGTGTGAGCTGAATTCGAAGAATATGCTTCCATCCTTATGGTGTGATTCCTTGGTGTAGCTTGAAATCGGGCACACATCAAACACTAAGCATTATATCGGGCCTAGATGCACATAAGTACAATAAAGAACCAATCATGGGCGGTATACCTTGTGATCAAAGTCAATACCATTTTCATCCGGTGCATAGATGGCCATTTGTGGGCATAGGAATTTTGATGCCCAATCTTGCATGCGAATTTCTTGAGGACATCTTTGAGGTATTTCTCTGAGATATGAATATGCCATTGTGTTGTTGGGAATTTGAAGACCTAAGAAGAATTTCAACTCTCCCATCATAGACATTTGATATTCTTCACTCATCATGTAGGCAAATTCATCACTATAACGTTGGTGATGCAGCCAAAGATAATATCATCAACATATATTTGGCACACAAACAGTTCACCATCATAAGATTTAGTAAAGAAGTAGGGTCGAGTGAACCGGGGTGAAGCCATTCTTCCGAATTCCTTCAATGTATCATACCCGCCGAGGGGGCTTGAAGGCCATAGGGCCTTATTGAGTCTGAAGACTTTGTCGAGGTTCTTTGGATCTTCAAAACACAGGGGTTGAAAACATATACTTCTTCCTCAAGCTTACCATTGAGGAATGCACTTTTCCATCCATTTGATATAAGGTGATATTGTGATGGTTAGCATAGGGAAGTATTGAATAGACTCAAGTCTAGCGATAGGTGCAAAAGTTTCATCGAAATCAATTCCTTCAACCTGCGGTAGCCTTGAGCTACTAGGTGCCTTATTCCTCACCACAAGACCATTTTCATCTTGCTTTTGCGGTAGATCCACTTTGTGCCAATGATATTATGCTTGCGAGGATCGGGCGTTTGACCAGTTCCAGACATTGTTGAGCTTCGAACTGATGTAATTCTTCTTGCATGGCCTGAATCCCTCCGGCTCAAAATGCTTCATCTACCTTAGTGGGCTCGTGATAGAGACAAAAGCATAGTGCCCACAAAAGTTAGATAAATGTGAAGCTTTTGGCGTGGAGAGGACTGGCGCTTTCATGTCATCGATGATCTTCTCACTTGCACTTCTTTTTAGCGAGGATGAGCTGGTTGTCGTGGAATTTGATCATTTTCCTCGGCACCATTTTCTTGACATTATCTTGGTGCATCATTTCGGCGTTCTTCGGTTCGGGAATGAATTCTTCAGGTTTCTTGATGGGAATGACATCCTCGGTTGCCTTGAACATGATAGAATCCTCGGTGCTGGTTAGTCTAACACAAGGTAGGTGCTCTCTTTGCGAGCCATTAGTTTCATCGAACCGCACATCTCGTGTCAACAATCTTGTGAAGTGATGTTGAAGACTACTGTGGGTGTCGAGTCCTTTCCGTAACCAAGAATAAAACCTTCATGTGCTTTGGTTGCAAATTTAGAGTTGTGGTTAGGATCTCTAATCCAGCATTTAGCACGAAGACTTTGAAATAACACATTAGGTTTCTTGTCGTTGAGGAGTTCATAGGCGTCTTTTGAAGAATTTGTGAAGATATACTCTGTTGATGATGTGGCAGCGGTATCAATTGCATCAATCCAAAAAGCGACTAGGCGTTTTGTATTCATCAAGCATAGTGCGAGCCATCTCAACAAGAGTTCTTCTTGCTCCAGCGCCATTTCTTTGAGGAGTATAAGGGCAGATAACTCATGAGTAATACCAAGTTCATCAAGATAGTCATCAAGACCGAATTCTTGAACTCAGTTCCATTTCACTCTGATGTGGATCTTCACACCAAAGTTAGTTGAAAGCCCTCGAGGAAAATCGTTTGAAGACTTCCGCACTTGATTTTTGTAAGTAACAATGTGTACCCATGTGTGAGAGTATCATCAACAATAACAAAGCCATATAGAGATGCATCATTAACGGCATGAGTAATGATTGGGACCAAAGAGGTCCATGTGAAGCAATTCGAAGGGGCAGTGGTGGTCATGATAGTCTTTTGGATGCTTGGCCTTGGTCATTTTCCACTTCACGGGCTCCATAAGTGATCCTTGAGGAATTTGACATTCTCAATGCCAATGACATGCTTCTTCTTCTGGCGTGTGAAAATTCCTCATGCCTTGAAGTCATCGATGCCATAGCCAACCTTACGAAGCTTTTGCAAGTAGCACACGGCTGGTTGGGTCGTAGAAGTCAACAATATACAAGTCTCCTCTCCTAAAGCCTTGAAGACTTTGGAATTGTCACTTCCATAATCACAACACAACGATACTTGCCAAGATAACAACCATATCAAGATCACAAAGCGAGGCGACATGAGGTTGTATCCTAAGGACTCAACAAGCATGACTTTGTCCATGTGCATGTCCTTAGAATTACCTTACCAAGACCCAATACGACTTTTGCCTTTGTCGGAAAGATGATATGCTTGGATGTGGCGGTGATAAGGAGCATCCATCAATAGATTCTTGTCACCGGTCATGTGATTTGACATCCACTATCGAGAACCCACTCGGTGGCTTTGGGTTGATCATCCTGCGGATGAATTAGTACAACTTACGATCTCATATACTTCATGAGAAGAATATGATATCAAGTTCATCAGATGAATTTCATCGATCGATATTGAGATAAGCGGTATGAGGGCGTGTGAAATGAAAGTTCATTTCATCATGATTAACTGCGTCCTTCAGCAATTTGTCGGGTCCACAAATTCTTGGAGCGTTAAACGCGTCGGAGACCTGACCTCTGAAGAGATTAGTTCTTTTCTTCACCACCCACATCGAAGGGGTGGCAAAGTTCATCACTCTGCGAGCACCATACGAGAATGGTGGCATAGAAGCCAAACCATTTCGTTTCACATAAGAGGGGTTAGGGTAAGCATATGAATAAGCGGAGAAATTCTTGAGGACTTATGAACATATTGGTTTGAAGAATAATGCACATATTCATAGCCCTTAGCTCTACCTGCGAAGCGAGTTGTTACGATGATAATCATATGAGGACTTTGATCCTTTTGAGGAATTTGATCCACGTGAGGAATTTGGTCCGTATGAGGACTTGGATCCATATGAAGAATTTGGTCCATATGAAGAATTTGATCGGGGTTCCTATTCTTCGGTGGTGTCATGAGGACATTCACGAAGACTTTCAAAGGCACTTCTTGGGAACCAGTTTTCTTCATGGGGAACCGTTCTGCGATTAGTGCCAACATATCTAGCAAATACTTCACCATTCGATTTTGAACAGTTTATAGTTGAGTCAAATGACTCATCGGAGAATGAGAAATTCATGTAAAGCCGGATAAGTTAGATGGATCAGCTGGAGGTCCCTTTGCAGCAACCCATGAGGTTTTGGGATCTTGCTCGGGCTTCGGTATGTTCCATCGCATTGATTTCCTCTCAAAGGCAATACCCTCTTTCCTAGGGTTCTGTTGAGGATCGCTTTTAAGCACATCACAAAAGTCGATGCCCTTTGAGGCTTTTGTACTGTCATGTACAATTCCTTCAACCCTGCATCGTCGATGATACTAGCAATGTCCTCGGATGAGAATTAGTGATAGCGAGGCGGTGAAGAATTTTAACAGTTGAAGCATTTGAACATTCGGTGAAGAATTAGCGATTCACGTTCAATGCACTTTAAGAATGGAGGAACAAATTCTTCTTGAGAAGCGTGATTTGTTGAGCAAGTAATGAATCGCGCTCATACGAAGATCTTCATAACTACTCTTAGCTTCTCAAGATCTTGCTTTCTTTGAAGAAATTCATAAGAAAGTTTCTCATGATCGAGATAAGAGAGTGTTATGATGACCTTGAAGGCTGTCAAGCCTAGGCTGAAGTCTCTGAAGATTTTGATCGGGGCTTTAGTGCGATCCATTTCTTCACCAACATATCATCACTTTTGTCTAGCATGTTTTGAACCTTTTCAAAAGCCCTTTGTTGTTTATAGCAATCTTAGCAAGTTTAGAGTAGCTGGGCTTGAGATCCTCATCGATTCATTTTCACTAGATTGAGGAGGTGAAATTGAGTACCTTGGCACCTTTTGCCATGAAGCAATAGGTGGGGCGTAGTCATCATCATCCTCATCGGGCTTGTCGGTGAGTCGATTTCTTGATGTTGAAGATGGACTTGCTACGAGCGATGGCGAAAGCCGGACTAGCCACACGTTCGGTTCTTGGACTCCTCCTCTTCCTCATGTTCCTCAGATTCAGCTTGAGTCCATTTCCTTGCCAATGAATGCAGGCCTTTTTGGAGCTGCTCTTCTTGTGAGAAGAGGCTTTGAGGATTTGATGATGAAGATTTCGATGATTTCTTCTTCTTCTTGGCGTCATCGAGCTGTAATCCTTGTGTTTCTTCTTCTTTAATTCCTTTTCCGAGGACAATCTTGGATGTAGTGACCAGGTTTCTTGCATTTGTGACAAAGTCTTCTCTTATAGTCACTAGATGATGAATCACTTGCTTCTTGAGGATTTTCCAGCGACCACGTCTTGAGAATTTCTGGAATTTCTTCACGGCGATGCTAGCTCTGGCCTAATTCTTGGGATCTCAAGGCTACTACGAGTCTTCACACTCAGATTCGGACCTGACCTTGGCCTTGAGCACGTGTTTTCCATAGCGAACCATAGAGATCTCTCTTTTGACAAATTGGAACTTCGTGAGTATTAGCCTTTCGAGGATATCGGCGGGATCAAAGACTTGTAGTCAGCTCGTTCTTGTATCATCGGTGCGGAGTATCAAATGAGGAATCAAGCGATCTTAACAAGTTTCTTCACCACCTCATGGTCGGTGATGTTAGTGGCGCCAAGTGCTTGAAGCTCATTTGAGATGTCAGTGAGCGATCGAAGGTTTGTTGAACATTTTAGTTGTCGAGTCTTTTGAGGCGGTTGAAGAGATTCGAAGAAATCAACTGAGAGTCCGCTGAGTTGAGACACCTTCATTTACTTTGGACAACCTGTCCCGGATGAGCTTAGCGATTCAAAGCACTCACTCTTCCATATTGACCTTTGCTCGAGATGGCCACATATGATATTCTTAAGCGAGAATCAAGTTGCTTGAATCTCTTCACATCGTATCATTGAGAGGGTGTGTGCGGAGGAACACCTTTTTCACAACATACGAGATATCGTTGTCAATTGCTTCAAGATGCATTGCATCTTGTTCTTCGATAAGGGTAGTCCGTCCCATCGAAGGTAGGACACCTGCTGAGACCTTGATCATACCTGCGGTCGACATAACTAAAACTCTGGTGGTTAAACCAAAATCACCAGAACAAGGGTACCTTGCTCGATACCAATTGAAAGTCGTTATATCGACTAGAGGGGTGAATAAGCGATTTTATGAATTCTTCCGAGGAATTTGCGGTGAGAAATTCCTAGCGAAGAACTACTTACTGCGGAATAAGTACTCGAGTAAGCATAACAGAATACGCATAGTCATCATGATGAAATGAAGACAATCACAGTCTGAGAAAGCGTAATCAGGGATAACACAAGATGAAGACAAGCGGTGAAGAAATTGAGCGGGAAATTGAGAAAGTCTTGATCAAAGTCTTCAAACAGATATGAACAAACACTCAACACGTAATGAGGAAATGAAAGGGTTGAGGAAATAGAACCGATTAGGTTGGTGAAGACAATGATTTGGTAGACCAGTTCCAACTTGTCTCGGTTATGCGTCGGTTGGGCGGTGAGTATTTAAACTCGAGGACACGATCCGGACACCCGTCGTGAGCACGCAGCTTCGGGACACAAGTCCTCACCGTATTCTCCTTGAACTAAGGTCACGGACCTCGTCCAATCACTCGTGGTAAGTCTTGACGACTTCCAAACCTTCACAGACTTGGTCACTCGGCGATCCACAATTCCTCTTGGATGCTCTAGACCATGGCGCCTAACGTCTGGAAGAAGCACAGTCTTCAAAGGTAACAAGCGTCGGATCCACGGGATCAATTTCTTGATGATGCTCAATCACTTTGGGTTTGTGGGGTTTGGTTTTGGGTTTTCCTCACTTGATGATTTTGCTCAAAGTCCTTAGAGGATGGGTTGCTCTCAAATGACAAGTGTCAAGTTCTCTCGGAGCAGCCAACCAGCTAGTGGTTGTGAGGCTGCTATTTATAGCCTAGGGAGCAACCCGACATGATAAGACATAAATGCCCTTCAATGATATGACCGTTAGGTGGATAAGATATTTTGGGACATGGTGCAACCGCAGCAGTCGAGTTTGACTCTCAAATTCCTCGGGGCTATCATGTTCCTCCTTGTGTAGGCAATCCGCCTTTGGCGAATTCCTAACTCCTCGGTCGAACAAATTCCTCGGCGACGGAAGAGCTGTCTACATCCTTTGAAGAAATTATTGAAGCTGTATGAGATTTCAAAGGCTTCACTCGAAGGGATTGGTAGGTGTAGGATTTTGAGTTGAGCATCACATGGAAA
>JAHIAM010018555.1:0-10709 GCA_021605205.1 Aegilops longissima
GCGTGCCAAGCACTTGGCATGGCGGGGACCCACAGTTGTGAGTTCACCCGAAGGCGTCATTACGGCAAACCAGAGCATAAGGATAACTTCCTTGTGGCTTACTTTCCGAGTAAGTCATCCCTTAATCAGCCGTAACATATGATTTCTTTTCGATCGTTTCTTTTTTCTAACATTTCAGGTTACGTGCAAAGGACACATTGCACCTAATCTAACTCTTAAGCCGAAACATTCCATGGCCACGTATTTCAATTCAACCATAACTCCAAGATAGACTACACATATGTCAAGAAAGTTCTTGATGATGTTCTCCTGGCCACGCCTAAACTGGAGAGCACCTTCACCAGGCAGTTTGTAAATACGGCAAGCACAAGTTCTCCACTGTCTGATTCTGCTGTGTCAAGCAGCACTGGATGGTCCTAGGATGCCTACTCGCCTCCATCACATGCGGGGCGATCACCGGACCATCATCAACTTCACTATCAGATAATCTCAAAGATTGGGCGCGAGCTTGTCGGCGATCCCGTTACGACCTCGCATAGAATCTTTTCGCATCCGATCGGAGTTTGCGGACATCATCCATCATGATGTCCTTCATACCTCGGGGTAGTTCTTCCTCAGATATCAACCATCCAACAGTGAGATAGATGAAACACTACAAATGCAGTGCAAACGACTGCGATTTCATGACTCATCACGGACAGACGGATTGCTTCATCTTAACGCCTCCGTTCCGGCGAGCTTGTGAGTAGTGAGTAGTGATGTATTACGAAACATTGATTGGCTCATGTTGTAATTAAACTTTTTAATGAATTAGTATACCTCTTTGGTTTGGACAAGTCGCTCAACTTAGATATAATCGATGCTATTTATTAGTAGGACCAAGAATCGTGCTATTAAAGTCTTGCTTTTCTCTTCGATCCTTTTGTTGCATACTTACATATTGCTTATGTATTGTCTGTTGTTTGGCTTGTACAGAGATGCAGTTGTCGTATATAGTGTACAAGGGTAAGGTTCCCTGAGTCTACTTAATGACGATCTGGAGGAGAATGTCGATGCAGGTTCAATGCTTCATTAGTAACAGTTACAAAGGGTACACCACTAGGGAGGAGGTTCATTCTGATAATGCCTGCTTATATTCCACGGGAGTAGAGGAGGGAGCCGCTGGAGGAACCGATGAAGACCGGTTTGATCATGGCGATGCTCATCGTGATGACCGCGTTTCTTCTTCTATGTGATGGTAGTTTAGATGACCGATGTCGACTTGTAATGTGAAGACAAACTCGATACTCGCGGTCTTGAGACTTGTAATGTTTTATCTTTTGTTAGGTAAGTTTGAATTAGGAGACTAATATGATGAATTGTATTCAGAGACTAATCTTCTATTGTATTCAATTTAATTCTGCTCTTGCCGCGGTCTTTCTTTGTCTCTATTCTGCCTAATAATATATTTTGTAACTTTCTGCAAAAAATCAGAAAAGTAAAAAACAAAATATTCATAGTAATGGCGCATTAGTTTAAGGTGCGCCATTAGTATCTCAAAGGATACTAATCGCAAGATCACAACAGAGTCGCCAATAGTATGACAAAGTACATGGTTATGTATGGACTCAGGAGAGCACAATTACCATGCATGGTGTTACATACTAATGGCGATACTGCGATCGCCATTAGTATAGCCAGAGATTAATGGTAATATCAGTGGTGCGCCATTAGTAAAAAATACTAGTGGCGTGATACTAATGGGCGCATCGGTGGTGCGCCATTAGTAGGCAAACCAGTGCGCCATTAGTAGTTGGTGTGACACCAAATTGACGTGCGATATATCTGCAACTGCGTGAAGCTTGCAACGACGCGTTTGCCAGTTACCACCTCTGTAATAACTCATAAGCATCGTAGTAGCTGGGTCATTGGTTGGCGGCAATGCAGCTTAGGGTTAGCATGGCAGCTATGCATTGTTTCGGGGTATGGCAACTGCAGCATGTCTCGGCATAGCCGCAGCGATTTGTTTTATATGGCAAATCGCAGTTGTCACGGCATGGCAAATCGAAGCGTGCCTAGTACGAAACCGCGAGTTCTCTACATGGCACCTGGGGCTGTTCCTCCATGGCAACCGCAGATTTATTCGAGGAAGCGACAACGATTGTCCAGTGATGACAAGCCGCAGCTTATTTATCCATGTCAATTGCGGGCTTGTTCGGTCATGGCAACTACGATTTGTCAACTATGCTCCTTCACTACAACACCGGCCCGCAACTTCACTTTTTATGGACTCACACAGTATGACGCCGATGGCGGTACATGGGTGCCACTTCATGCCACGTGCTGCGGGAAGGCTACTGCATTTTCACCGTCATAACTTTCGTGAGTCTTTTTTTGCCAACTTTTGCAAGTTTATTTTCCATGTCCGCATCAAGATGTACCTTTTTTCACATCGCTACCTTGATTAGCCATATTAGCTAGTTGAAGTTGGCTGTCTTTATATTTGTCGCTGTTAGCGCTCAGTGGATCAACTTGCTATGAGGCCCCCCGAGTGTTTTTGGTCATAAGAACCGCTAAAAAAATGATGTTGTACCATATAAGTAGAATGTCATCTTCATCGCTATAACATGGCAACTGTTCTTTCTTTTGTTATCACGCATCATACCAATGCTCGTGATATCGTCTCTAGTAGTGGCAGCAACGCCCCGCAGATATGAGTTAACTGTGATCGATGCATCCCGGGGGCATTTCCGCCTTTGAGAACCCCATCGCCGCCATCTTCGGATTCATTCTTTCCGCTTCGCTTCTTCCAATGTGTTCTCAATCACTGCATGAACAAGAACGATCAACAATCCACAAGAATTGTATTCTTCCACTGCTATACATAGATATCATTTTCATGCGAGGCAACCAACACATCGCAAGTAAGTAGGACATGCACATGGACACTATTTTTCTAAAATTTTGGGTGCTAGCTATCCGTCGATTAGATGGCAACAACCACTACAATAGGATGGCAAGCAATATGTCAATTTGGTGGCGAAGCATCGACAACGAAGGTGGAATCGACGTTATACACAAGTGGCAATTAATTTTCCCACCCTCTTTATTCCAAATTTGTCATTCCTCTCCTTTTTTTAGATTCCTACTCATCTATTTCATTACCAACTACTTAAGGCTAATCAAACTAGGAACTTGGGTTAATCTCAAGCGTGAGTATATGGCAGATCTGGTGTATTACTGCTTGGCAAATCACGAAGATACACCCAACCATGTATTGTTTTACCCCTATAGCATGGATCCAGCCGCCACCTTCATCTCAGAATTTGCAATTTTCTGCCCGGAGAAGGATGAGAAGCGATATGAGATCGGGAGATTTCACTGCTTCGCTTAACCGATCGCCTTTTGGAGGCGCTGTTGGAGTGGGGGGGTGGGGTGGGGAGGGTTGGGGTGTGGTTTGGTTGGGAAGGCTCTACGGATCTGCTCTGGCTGCTATGGCAGCGGAGAAGGCCGCCGACGAGGTGGGGGTTCGAGAGGTGGGGGACGGCGGCGGCAATCGAGAGTGAGGATCGATCGAAAGTCGAGCAGGGCTGGTGGCCCCGTCGGGACAGATCGCAGATCGATGCCTGTGAGGTTGCTACACACCGGACAAAAGTCGGATGTGCAATTATGTGCAGCGGGACAGCGATCGTCGCGAGGCGGTTCACCGTCCATACCACACGAGACGTCTGCGGTTCTATCCATACCTGCTGCACGTGGCATTGATCAGGACCCTTATTTTAACCAATTGCAAGGTATATAGTATTTTCCAACTTGCCACCTCACAAAAATACATATTTTCGTGTCATGTCACTCAAGTTTGAGAGGAAACTAGTCAATGGCAAATGGATAATGGGATACATCGCGACAATAGGTTCAAAAATGGTGTACATTGGTGATAATTACAACCTCCATCTCTCCGAGCATTAGGCCATCTACCACGAGAGGGCGCATGTTAGGATGCTTAGGCAATATTTTATTTTCAAAATATATAGCACAGGAGTCCGTTTCTCCAACGCAGCACCGTCTATTTGAGAACTACCTTACTTATTTTCAAAAAAATACAGCGTTTGTTAAAGAGTCCGGCGGAACGACGCCAGCCTAAATCCGATCAACAAAGGATTCGGCCGAAACGGCCGGAAATAACACCTTGCGTCTGGGCTAAGAGTCTGCGTTGTAGATGGACTTAAGTGGCGACATGTACCCTATTTTTTCTTCAAAAGGCAAAATGCACTAGTATTTTTCTTTTGACATAAAACGCACTTGTTTTTTTTAGGGATAAAACGAAGAGGTGTCTAGCCTGGGGTTCCTGATAACAAACCTTTTGGCAAAGATCCAAAACGTTATGCACCAAGTCCAGGCGAGAATGCGCCACACGCGTTGATTGATTACGCGCAGGTCACAACTCACGAAAGCCTAGCTAGCATAAAGTCGGGCATCTTGTAACCAGTTAATCATTGTGGCTAATGGTGGATTATATGATTACAACAGTCGATCGAGCCACTAATTATAGCAACTAGCTAGGCCGCTCGTAGCAATTCAAGATGGCACGCAGTAGCCAAGACCGAGACTCTGAGAGGGACGTGCAACGCATGTTTTCCTTGGCTAGTCAATAGTCAACTGTTATACGTACAAGAGTCTAATATTTCATCCGTTTCAACACATGTTTTGTGTTGTACCATGCGGTTCTTTGGGAGAGACAAAGTGTTAATGGTCACAGATTTAAGATACTACCACGCCTTTTGGCAGACATGGCGTGAAGAAAGCCACTCGCGAACCTTTTGGCAAAGATCGAAAGCGGCATGCATTGCAAGACCCGGAGAGAATGCGGGACACACGTTGGCCGATCGGTGACGCGCAGGTCACATACAGGTCACGGGACCCTAGCTGTAGCTGGCATACATAAAAGTCGATCGTGTTTTTTCAACCTGCTAATCATCGCTGCTGCTAAGGGTGGATGTGGATGTGGATGTGGATGATGATTGCAACGGAACGATGGAGTCACTAGGCTGAGCTGCTCGTCGCAAGATGACACGGCAAGTAAGCTAGCTAGTGTAGTGGAGTGGAGTAGGACCGAGAGGGACGTGCACGATACTCGTTTGCGCTTCTCGTCGCCTCCTTGTTCGTTTCCGGCGGAGTTCTGATCCGAAGAGAGGACACACCCGACCGACCCACCCACCCCGTAGAGACCTCTGGATTCTTCTTCACGGGATAATAGTGGAGTGCCTTCTTCCTAGCTTCACCTGGCAAATCATGTTGGAGAGAGTAAATTGGATAAAACCATCGCTTTAGCGAAAAACACTAAGATACATTTTCTCTGCAGAAAGCACCATATTTTGTGTAATGGTTTTAAAAAACCACTGAACGGCGGATCTGACTCTGTTAAGTGAGATTATGACACATGAGCCCCTTTTTGCCTCTGTGGCGTAACATTTGATGCCAGATCAATTTTAGTCTAAATTTACAAACTAGTCCACAGATTTTGCACAGACACCCCTGAATCAAAAAAAAAGCAATCAGGTCCTCCTTCCTCTCTTCTTTTCCCGAAGCTTGCGAGGCCACTATTACCGCCCACCTCGCCCTTCAACCTCCCCGCCGACCAGCCTGCAGGCCGCACATGTGCAGGTAGCGAAGTAACAATGACTGCCGCCACGCAGTGTGAAGCAGAGAACGCGCAGCCAGCACAGAATGTAGCAGAGAGGCGATCGGCCGAAATAAGAATGCCCCGCGCACGGGCGCAAGTAGAGAAGGAAGCAGGCGCGACTTGGAGCAAGCAAGCGGCGTGAGTTTCCAGCATACCCCTCAGATTCCCGCCCACGGCCGCCGTCCTCCCGAGCTTGAGATTGATCCGGAGACAAAGGAAGCAATCTGGCGATAGCACCATGTAAGCGAGAGCGGTGGTGCGTGCGGCGAGCAATGAGGCGCAAGAAGAAGAAGACAAGCGAGGCGTCTGGCGGAGCAGTACGCATGAGGTCAGACAGGGCGTCTTGCGCCGCCGTGAGGTGGCGAGCTGTAGCCTCGTGGCAAGAACAGCCGGTGGGCAAGTGTAAGCGCGTGACATCAAAGCGCACGATTATGGCTGACAGGAAGGCCACAGGCGCACAGGGGAAAATTGTTGGGGGTGTTTTCGCTTTTTTGCCCATCTAGCATTTTTTTAAAGCATTATGCCACGTCAGCGAAAAGTGGGGTCCATCTGTCATAAACGCATTTAAACGAGTCAGATCCGCCGATTAGTGGTTTTTGTAAAACGATTACGTGAGATGTGGTGTTTTTTACAGAGAAAATGTATTCTAATATTTTAGAGTGTGGTTTTGTGTAGCTGGAACTACACGGTACCCTTTATCTTAGCCATCCATTTTGGCATCAAGATCCAAGCAGCACATTTGTTATTTTTGTTTCTTCTCAAACGAAACAGCGTATAAACTTCACACTTTGCAGGACAACAAAACATTCTAATTACTACGTGGGAAAAAACTTTCAGATTTTTTCATGCATTTAAAATGCTAAAATTTATTTCTTTAATCAAAAAATTCACATTTTGTATATTTATGTTGGTCCAAAAATCTGAAAGTTTTTCACATTGAAGTTGTAAAGTTTGTTTGATCTGGAAAGTTTGAAGTCCATATGTTCTTTCATTTGAGAGAAACAAAAAGAGAAATCTGCTGTTGGAGATTAGTTCAAGAAGATTTGATCTCAAAGCAATGTTGCTGAAATTTGGTCATAAGATGCTCCAATGAGGACGCAGCTACAAAGAAGAAACTTTGTGTTTTAGCAAATCTAGTTCTCAAAGT
Organism: Aegilops longissima; assembly: GCA_021605205.1. Lineage (NCBI taxonomy): Eukaryota > Viridiplantae > Streptophyta > Magnoliopsida > Poales > Poaceae > Aegilops > Aegilops longissima. The sequence continues at coordinate 6,810 of JAHIAM010018555.1, forward strand.
GGTGGTTTTATACAATTTACTCTGTTGGAGAAGGATACGAATATCCGGAGATCCAATCCACATGCTCCCCGCACGTTTAAAAATGCTTTTTGTCAAATATAGAAAAGATTGAAAAATAGATATGCTCATTGTTACATCCAAATGTCACCTGTAAATTTTGAAGTGAAAAGCTTTAACATTTTTACCTGTGAAAAAGGAAAATCAAACACCAAATGTTAAGGGTGAAACATGTTTTTCACGGATCTAATAATGGAGCGCCTCCTTCCAAGCTTGGGCTGTCAAATCATGTCGGAGAGGAAAGAGGAATATCGCTACAAATGGAATCGAGCTGAGAAGAAGAGGACAAGAGTGCATAAGCTTCGGATATGGATGGATGGAGATGGAATATTTCCACAATTCTATACTCTCTCCTTTTGCACAGATAATTGCACGTACCGGCCGGTAGGTCGACATTCTTGTGTTGCTGTTGTCGACGGCGCAGAAAGGAGAGTGTCTGAGTGAGGTCAACTTTGTTTAATCCGCATATGGTCGATCAAACTAGAGCAAACTGGTGGCAGGCATGTTTCGTTCATCATTTTCTGTTGGTGGGTTTGGTGATGGAACAGCGCTTCTTTTAAAACAAAAGAAACCATACACGCTGATAGTGTCGCCTATTTAATTAAAATGAATTTCGTTCCTATGGCAGGCTTTTATTCATATTTTGACGTCCGCCAAACATCAAAAATCACGGGAGCCATGCATATTTCATTTTAAAAAAGATTACCCCCAGCGCCCGCATGATTGCCATGCACACCCGGATGAAGCATGTCAAGTCTTGGAATCTCAATGCAGTTTGAGATGTTTTCTACTTTCATTGAACTTTGATAATAGATCTGAATCATTTTCGTAAAAAAGAAAAAAATGCCACGCCCGAGGGAAAGAAAAACAACACTTATGCTGAACAAAGTCATACTCATAAGCATCAACATCAGTTTCTCTATAGTTGTGTTCCACATCCACATTAAAAAGGAGAGCATGTACCACATGCACATTATCAAAACACTATTTCAATGCGCTGGTCCCAAAGGAGGTCGAATCTTGTACACGAGCATCGAACAAGCTCTCTTAATTAGCCTTCTAATGAAACTATCAAAAAGGAAAATCATCTAGGGTAAAAAATTGGCGAACGATCTGACTTACAATTGAAACTTTTCAATTTTTTTCTTAGAATAGGAAAAAACTTGTGCCAAAATAACATATCGAAGAGGAACAAAAGGCTTTGGACACGTAATGGACCCTATTGACAAACTAATAAGAGTACATCAAATTCGGGAAAACAAAACATACGCACATGATAAAGATCCATAACACAACTAATAGTTACATTAGTGGCATTGAAGTCGTCAGGTTTAGCTCACCCTTTGCGGCTTGACATTCTTCCAAAACTCCAGTGAAAAAATGTAGAAGGCTAAACATATCTAAACTGATCCAAGAACAACTCTAGCAAAGTTTTCATAATATCGATCGCCATCCACCCTATGAAGCCCGCTTCATTTTTTTGCCAAGGCGATGCACAAACTCAGAATCTTCACAAACATTGCCTTAAAAAATCCTATGTGAGCCGTTTGTCAATCGCTATAAGATCTCTTCCTCACCTCAACAGTGGAAGTTTTTTGTACTAGATTTCAACGAGGATTTCAGCATGGATTATAATTAGGATTTGAACAACCATTTAAACTATGATTCTCTATTATAATTTGAACCACAGGCACTTCCTCTCTGTTTGGAACCGACCTCACGATCGAGGGATGCTTCGCTGCTGCGACTTTAGTGGCCACGTGATCGATGAACATAAAAGGCCCTGGATGGGGAATAGGTCTAAAGTTTTGATGGCCCATGTGAGTATGGTGTCAATTGTTGCCTATGTGGTGATAGACATGCCACTCAAAGTAGGGAGAAGTGGGGACGCAGACTGGTTCATCCTTACGCCTAGTGTCCTCCTCGACCCATTGGGAGTGATCCCACGCCCCTCTCAAAGAACTTGGGGAAATACCCTGAGGAGGGTGGGACCACAACATGTTCGATGGGGGTGAGTGAGGTATGCGATAGAGAGGATGGAAGATAAGGGCAGGATCACGGTTATTGAAGGCGCGAATGGGTGAAAGCGTATGCGACGACGGATGTGGAAAGATAGGTGTGGGGTGGTGCGGTGAAGGGCGATGGGGGTTTATATGTATGAGAATGGAACGCCCAGCACGGCGTGGGGGTTATGCGGTAGCATGTGGGGAATGGGTGCAGTAAACGATAGTGGCCATTAATTGATGTTATTCATGGTGGAAAACAGGTTGCACAATTTGCAAGGGCTGGAAAGCTTACATCCATAAGAACAACAACACCATTGGCTAGGCTACTCGTGCAAAAGGAAGAGGCTGGACTAAAACTCTCCCACGCCAACATTTGCGGATGCACGAGCTTCTCCATATCAAGCGCCTATTAGAGCATGTCTCTCTCTAATGGTTTGGTGATCGATGACAATGAGTTTTATGGACTAACCGTGTGCATTGAGCATTATAGATATTCTATTATATGGCACATGACGGTTTTATTCCCTCGGAGAAAGAAAGGCTTAAGATGGTTTTTATGTCTTTCGTGTTCATGCGTACTCTTAAGAGGGGTCGCATGGAAAATGTATCGGTTGAAATAACCATGTACACAACCCCATATGCACCGACTTACCCTTTACCACAAGATGGAGTGTCCAAGCTATTGTTGCTTAGGCACTTTTACACCACCTAGGTAGTAGTGCCTTTCCGCTCCATGGAAGTAATCAGCTAGGTGATCACGTCTCCAACGTGATCTATAGTTTTGAATCGCTCCATGTTGTTATATTATCAATCTTGGATGTTTTATAATCAATTTATAGTTATTTTATATCATTTTTGGTACTCAACTCTATCGACATAGTGCCAAGTGCCGCTCTGTCGTCTTATGTTTTTTACATCTTGGAAATCACACCAAATGAGCCCAAGCGCAGCTAACTTTTTTGTGGATTTTTGGACGAGTAAGACATCCAAAGGGGCCGAGAAGCATCTCAGGGGGGTGCTCCGAGGGGATCACAACCCACCAAAGGCGCGCTGAGGGCCGAAAGCGCCCAGGTGGGTGTGCCCACCTGGGTGCCCCCGAACCGCTCTCTTTGCTCTGTGAATACCCCAATATTCCGTAAACCCTAGGAGTCGACTTCAAAATCAATTCCAGTCACGGAGAGTCTAGAACCACCAGATCAATCCAGACACCATCGAGTAGGGTTCACCACTTCCATTGGTGCCTCTTCGATGATGCGTGAGTAGTTATTTGTAGACCTTCGGGTCCGTAGTTAGTAGCTAGATAGCTTCCTCTCTCTCGCTTTGATTCTCACTACAATGGTCTCGCTGGAGATCCATATGATGTAACTCTTTCATAGCAGTGTTTGTTGGGATCGGGTGAACTTTGAGTTTATGATCAGATCTATCTTTTTATCCATGAAAGTTATTTGAGTTTCTTTGATCTCTTTATATGCATGATTGCTTATAGCCTCGTATTTCTTCTCCGATATTTGGTTTTTTTGGCCAACTTGATCTATTTATCTTGTAATGGGAAGAAGTGCTTTGTAGTGGGTCTGATTCACGGTGCTTGATCCCAAAGGGATGTAAGGGAACCGACCTATATGTATCCTTTGCCGCCAAGGATAAAATGATGGGGCTCTATTTCTACATAAATAGATCTTGTCTACATCATGTCATCGTTCTTATTGCATTACTCCGCTTCTCCATGAACTTAATAGACTAGATGCATGCCGGACAGCTGTCGATGTGTGAAGTAATAGTAGTAGATGGCGCAGTGGGTCTACTAATCTTGGGCGTGATGCCTATATAATAATCATTG
>JAHIAM010018556.1:0-12491 GCA_021605205.1 Aegilops longissima
ATCATTTCAATCTCAACATAGTAACTATGCATGCCCCATTAAAATAAATCCCATTTGCACTTATGGCATAGATGGCGAGATGATCGTCATTGCCTTTTATTTTCATGTGATGATATTGCCATGCTTCCTTTACATGATTTGCAATTCATCTACTATGTCATGCCATGATCACATTGATCCAAATATGCATTGTTTTGGATGTTGTCAATATTCTCCATGTGATGTTGCTACTCATGCTCATGTGGAGACCCCCATAGTTTCCTCACATATATTAGGAGATTTTGATACATTCCATACTTTGCATGATTCCCATAATTGCGTGCATCATATGCATTCCATGAATAACAATGCTCTAGATATTGCTCATGATGCATTACACAATTTGAGTCTCCATTATGCCATGCATAACAACAAACCTATCATGATGGATGACATGTTTCTATATCACGCATCTCATTTATTTGAGCATTGGATATTTTGTGCTAACGACACATGCGTCGCATCATGATGGATGATGTGTACATCTACCACTTTACAATTTTCCCTTTGTCTTTGTTTTGTGTAGGTACTCACGTATACTAATCAACCTCTCGGTCCCAAGAGTTGTGAAGCAGGCTCTTGAAACAGCGATGACTTGGGATCACGTGGACTTTCATTCCCACCATTCCTTTTGCCAAGGACTACGCATCTCTTCTACTTGGCTCTCCACCGGCTATGGGCTATTTACCACTTGCCACCTTATGCTCATTTACCGTGTTCACTTTGCATGTTATGCTTGCTTCTATGCCTTTGCCATGCACTTGTGACCCTTGCTTGCATCTACCATGATTCACCATTATGCTACTCCTATGTGTATTTGCATGCTTGGTGGAGATCCTAGTAGCTATTGCCATGTTTATCATGTGCCTCATACTATTGTTGATTCTTGTGTTGGGAGAGTCATGATGTTACATTGCTATTTACATAGGACTTCTTGCCAATACCATGAACCTACTTTCCTCATATCTTGCTTTCATGCTTGTGCTATGACATGTGAATTATTCATGCGCACTATTTGCACACATGACATGCCTGCCATGATTCCTCCTAGTATGTTGCATCTTCACTACTAGCTTGCTTGACTTGATCGCTATGATTGCTTGCTATGTTGCATCACCCATGTTCCATTATTACTTGCTTTCTTGGGTTGATGACATATATGCTCATGCCTCTCACATGATATATCTTGATCATTGTCTCTTGTGTCCATTAGTTGCCTCTTTCATATCCACTTGTATTGAGTGCAACCATACTATGCTTATTGATCTTGGAGACTTTGACATATTACTTGTGATGCATGCTTGTTTGAATGAGACTATTGCATTTGGTTGTTCTCTCATCATATGCCTCCATACTATACAATGCTCCTTGTCCTTTCTAATGATGAGCATGATGCATACACTTGTTTGGTATCTTACCACCACGAATGATAGGTTTTGCACTTTCGCTAACCTCATTTGTTTTTCAGTGTTTGTCATGTTCTTTCATTTTGAAAGGATTCACAAGGCATTACCGTCGGGGAACATTTTGGTTATGAGAGGCATACTCAATGCGCAACCATCATCCTTGAGACACTCCTAAAGGTGAACTCCTTCTCTTTGAGTCATCCTCAAATACGCATATTGGATGGGTCACTCTTTCATTGTTGTTTCCTTCTTGTTGTCTACATGTTACATCTAGTGAGCGGAGAAGCGACATTGGAGATTAGCTACATGGACCTTCACATTGAGGGCCTTCGCACTTCTTGGATGCACCTTCAAAACTCCTCATGCCTCGACATCGAGCTTTGGTACACCAACACCTCCATATTTGTTGATTGTGCTCATACATGTCATGCTCGATGGACATATCATACTCACCACAAATTTCGTCTTATGCATGGATTGACTCACATTATGATTGCCTTGTTGCACCTATTCCCATGTCATCCATGATATATGAACTTGTGCATTTTCTTATAAATTTGTTGTGATCTTTCTTGATAGCATCTTCATACATAATGATCACATTGCCTATCATCAATTGCATGATATCATACACATGTTGAGCATCCATTGCCATATTCATGCTATTGATAAACCGTCTCACTATGACATCATTTTGCACGTGGTTGCATTGCTCATACTCATAACACAATTGTGTACAATGAATGCTTTTGCTCCCACGAATGCTTTACATCTCATTCATATCATCTTGCTAAGCTTCATGTGCTTTGTCATGAACAATCTTACTGCCACGGACTCTTTCTTACATGATGGACACTTTGTGCGCTAACCATTGTATTTCAGAGTGTTGCTTGTGTTTGCCCTTTTGCATGTCTCACTCCAGCGACACCTTGGACTACTTGGATTAGCCATGTCTTCCGCCGTCCAACTACAAGTTAAGTCTCGACAACCGTTTCCATGGTGATGAGGATCATGATCCAGGCGGATCTTTCCCAAGGAGGGAGATGATCGGAGCATCCTATGGACATCACCATGTCAAGAGTCCGTTCGGTGAGTGACACGTCGACATCTACTTACACAGGTGAATCATCTCCTTTACGTGCTCCTTGACCCCTTGAGGATGGTATACTACTTGACACTCCACTGTGTGCCTGCATAGGATTAGCCGGAACACTAAGGGCGGCGAGGAGTCTGGCGTAAGAACAACTTCACCATCCGAGGAAGCACGGGAAGTGACGGAAGAAGACCGGGGCAGGCGGTACTCTGCCCCAGTAAGCGGTACTCTAGCTAACCGGTGACACTACCCCTTCCTTTGCATCCTCGCTCAACCGACAAGTACTAGTGTTACTTGATCGGGCCAGTACTCCGGCTCATTGGCCTTTTCACCGGCCAGTACCCATCCCTTGCCGGTACTACCGCTTTGCTTACCTGTGATCGGGCCCGAGCCCATGTACCTCTCACACCCTTCATTGGACATATATATATAAACTCCCCACCTCCTCCTAGCTAGGGTGAGCTTTGGTTTGCTCATATTTGGTGTGAGAGCCTTTGCTCATCCCTTGCTTCTTCTCCCCTCGAGATCAGGACCTCTCTGGAGAAAGATCCCCCAAAGCGGATTCAGACCCCTCTAGGGTGGACCCATCAAGACCTCCTCGCGGAGAAGGCGGCTACCCTTGTATCCTACCCTTTGTTGTCCTTGAATCTTGTGCCCTCTATGTGTTTGATAATCTAGCACTTGTGTGATCGTTTTCTTGTCGGTTGAGTGATCTCTCTCGTTCTCCCGTGTTTTCCCTCGTGTTCTTCAGCTCTGTTCTTCCATTGTTCCCGTGGGATTCTCTCCAATGAAAGATCGAGTCTGGCTGGTTCCGCCCTACATCCTGCGGTCTAGCCTAGGACCAGGCCTGATCTACGAGTCGTTGGCGTTTATTCAACTTGCATCTCTGAATTGATTATTGTGACCCTTTTGCTACCATATAAGCCTTCCCAACTCCATACATCTACATCGTGCGTTTGACTCTCTGTGTCGCTTTATCAAGCTTTGAGGTTTGACTACATCGATGAGGACATCAATCCTTATTACACCCCACAGCCCTGCTATTTCTTATCTTGGACCAATTACTAGGCCATGCATCCAATTGAGATTATCGGTACTTTCGTTTCTTAGTAACGATTCAATGTTCATGAGAATATGATGCTGCCTAAATTGGATACATTTGTTTTGCTTACAAATGAAGGGCCTACCATGGACAAGAAAGATGAACCTTGGAGCAAGTTCAAGCATGGAGATGTTGGCATGCGCTGCAAGAACAAACGGAGTTACAAGTGATGATTCGGACTTTGAAACCACCTAATGAGTGCATGAGGCCGTGGACGAAATATACAAGATGCCACTTCATAATATTAGGTCCAGGCTATTCTGGGTGCTGCGTCACCTTTATTGAGCCAGCCATGTAATTTCGAAATAAAGTATAGGCTGTTTTAGAGTCCGTATGTGGGGAAACAAAGTTAGGGTTGATTTGGACCCCTCACAAAGGGCTGAAATTCCCCCTCTTCCTCCATATATCAGCCCTTAGGGCACCGTTTAGACCTTAGGTTTTGTTTAGATTAAAAGTTAGCCATAGCTGCAACTTGGCGTGCCCGTTTGTGTTCGCGACCAGACAAAAGCGTCACGAACCCACCTTGATCAATAAAGCTTTCATCTTATATTCGCAATATCCAGATTGCAATCTAGTTTCTTGCTTGTTCTTCGTTTGCTCGCGGAAGCAGACCCTCGTAGTCAGGTTGATGGATGCTCACGGTATTGATAACCTCTCGGGTTGGTTTAGCGATTGCTAGTAGCGTCCTGCGTTCGTGGTCGGATCGTCAAAGTCGACTTCCTCCCAGCGAAAACCACATCTCATGAAGGCCAGGACACCTTTGCCTCTATCAACATCGGTTGCCGATCACCTTCTGCTGCTGGGTAAGCTGGTAAAATTTGAGATTTGCTTGATGTGGTTGTGGTCCACCACCACCACCACCACTTCCTAGTAGTCTGTAGAATCATATTCTTGTGTGTTTCTTGCTGCTAACCATGGCGGGATCCACAAGCCGGCGTGATGATGGTAGTGGATGACATACAAAGCGCTACATGATAAGTTTCAACAAATGATATAGTGGGCAGGTGGACGATGTGCTAAATAGATTTGAAGAGGCCATGGAGAAGAAGATAGATGGCATTGAGAAAGCGCTCGAAACAAAGCTTCGATAACAGGTTTAATGAATTGCTGGCAAGCGTCTACCACCACCACCACCGCTGCACCTAACGCACCTACTACAACAACAGGACTACCTCCACATCAGCAAACAGCCCTCGCATGGAGCTTCCGTGTCCCTCTTACTTTGGCCAAGCTCTTTGCTGCTTCTGTTGATATACATGGCTCCTATGCTGCTGCGGCGGGGAGGATGATTATGTGAGAGCTTACGAGGATGAGGTTGATCAACATCAGAACTCGTGCAACCACCGACCACAACCACCAGGTCGTCCACATGCAAACAATGGCAATGTTAGGGCTCCCCTTCAGGTGAGATCATGACCATCTCCCTAAACTGAAATTGAATATTCCACCATTTGAGGGTAGATATGTTACGATATATATCTTACTTGGGAGTTAGAAACTGAACAACGATTTACATGTTTACAATATCGAGGAGGAGAGCGTGTTCTGCTGCTGTTTGTGCTTTCACTAGCTTTGCATGTGTTTGGTGGTGCGAACATTGTAGATTATATCCTGTTCCAACTACTTGGGCTGCTTTGAAAACTGCTATGCGTACTCGTTGGGTTCCACCATATTATCAGCGTGAATTACTTCAAAATTGCAGCGCTTAAGACAAGGAAAAATTCGGTGAAGAATATTATCGGGAATTACAAACTGGCTTGATTAGATGTGGTATTGTTGAGGAGAATGAAGCTATGCTTGCACGTTTTCTGGGTGGATTAAATAGAAGATTCAGACCATTCTAGACTACAAGGTTATAATAATATCACTCGATTATTCCATCTTGCTTGTAAAGCTGAGCGTGAAGTCTAGGATCGGCAGGCCTTGGCGCGGACTAACTTTTCTGCAGGTCGACCTTCATCATGGACACCACGTGCATCATCTACTTCCAACGTTCTACTACACCGCACCTCCGTGGCTGCCACCTCCAACCGTGATACAAGAAAGCGGGCACAACCACCACTATCGCCAGAGCACACTTCTTTGGGCCTACAGAGCTCTTCTTCTTCCATGGCGTCAACAGGGCACACAAGTGATATTATTTGTATCGTCGTTGTAAGGAAGAGGACATTTTCTTGAGAGAATGCCAATCTCAGCGTGTGATGATTGCTCACGAGGATGGTGGGTATGAGTCCGCTAGTGACTATGATGAAGAGACTTTGGCTCTTATTACACATGAAGAACACGGTGGAGATGATTACGATCTTGAGGCGCAATACATGGCTGTGAAGATCTGACAGGTATGAATGTTTAGTTGCTCAACGTGTTTTGAGTGTGCAGGTTACACAAGCTGAGCAAAATCAAGAGGCATAACTTGTTCCATACAAAGGGAGTTGTGAAGGCGTTCTATTAGCGTCATCATAGATGGAGGGAGCTGCAACAACAGCTAGCATGGATATGGTGGAGAAGCTTTCTCTCACCACAAGACCACATCCACATCCTTACTACATCCAATGGTTCAACAACAGCGGCAAGGTTAAGGTAACACGTCTTTGTTCGTGTGCATTTTAGTATCTCTACATATACTGATTATGTTGATTGTGATGTGGTACCTATGCAAGCATGTTCCTTATTACTTGGTAGACCATGGCAATTTGATAAAATTCTGTACACCATGGTAGAAACAATCAGTATACTCTTGTTCACAAGGATAAAATATTACTTTGCTTCCTATGACTCTGATTCCATTTTGAAAGATGATATTAATAGAGCTAATAAAGCAAAACAGGAGAAAAATAAGAGTGAAAATCAGATTGTGGCAAAAGAATTTGAGCAACAAATGAAGCCTAATAATAAACCATCTAATGTTGCTTCAAATTAAACGAAAAGTGCATGTTTATTTGCCACCAAATCTGATATTGATGAGCTAGATTCTAGCAAATCTGTTTGCTATGCTTTTGTTGCAAAGAGGCATTATTTTCATTCGAGGCGTGCCTTCCTCTTTGCCCTGTATCACTAACATTTTGCGGGAGTTCGCGGCGTCTTCCACAAGGCGTGCCACCGGATTACCACCTATTCGAGGGATTGAGCATCAAATTGACTTAATTCCGGTGCATCGCTACCAACCGCACCATACCGTACAATCGGAGGAGACGAGAGGATTATCCGTCAAATGCAGGAGCTGCTCGACAAAGGTTATATACGCGAATCTCTTAGTCCTTGTCTTGTTCCTATTATACTAGTGCCTAAAAAGGATGGTACGTGGCGTATTGTGTGTTGATTGTAGAGGCATTAATAATATTACTATTCGTTATCGTCATCCTATTCCTAGGCTAGATGATATGCTTGATGAATTGAGTGGCTCTACAATATTCTCCAAAGTTGATTTGCGTAGTGGATACCATCAAATTAAGTATGAAATTGGGAGATGAATGGAAAAGCAGCATTTAAAACTAAGTTTGGATTATATGAGTGGTTAGTCATGCCTTTTGGGTTAACTAATGCACCTAGTACTTTCATGAGATTAATGAGCGAAGTTTTACGTGCTTTTCATTGGACGATTTGTAGTAGTTGCTGATGATATACTGATTTATAGCAAATCTTTGGAAGAACATTTGGAACATTCACGTGCTGTTTTTAATGCTCTACGTGATGCACGTTTGTTTGGTAACCTTGGGAAGTGCACCTTTTGCGACGACAAGTATCTTTTCTTGGCTATGTTGTTACTCCACAGGAATTGAAGTTGATAAAGCCAAGATTGAAGCTATTGAAGTTAGCCGCCAGCCCAAGCGGTCACACAAGTGAGGAGTTTTCTTGGACTATCTGGTTTCTATAGGCGTTTGTGAGAGACTTTAGCACCATTCATTGCACCTCTCAATGAGAGCTTACAAAGAAGGATGTGCCTTTTGTTTGAAGGTACCGCATACGGAAGAAGCCTTCACGGTATTGAAAGATAAGTTGACACATGCTCCTTTCTCCAACTTCACGACTTTAATAAGACTTTTGAGCTTGAATGTGATGCTAGTGGAATTGGATTAGGAGGTGTGTTATTACAAGATAAGCAAACCTGTTGCATACTTTTACGAAAAATTGAGTGGGCCTAGTCTGAACTATTCTACTTATGACAAGAATTATATGCTCTTGTTAGGACTTTAGAGACATGGCAACATTATTTATGGCCCAAAAGAATTTGTTATACATTACGATCATGAATCTTTGAAACATATTAAAAGTCAAGCTAAACTGAATCGTAAGACATGCTAAATGGGTTGAATTCATTGAGACTTTCCTTATGTCATTAAACACAAGAAGGGTAAAGAAAATGTTATTCTGATGCTTTGTCTAAATCGCTATACTATGCTTTCACAACTTGACTTCAAAATATTTGGTTTGGAGACCATCAAAAGATCAATATGTGCATGATGCTGATTTTAAAGATGTAATGCACGAATGTAAGAAGGAAGAACATGGAACAAGTTCGTTATTAATGATAGTTTGTGTTCCGTGCTAACAAGCTATGCATTCCTGCTAGCTTCTGTTAGTCTTTGTTGTTGCGGGGCGCATGGAGGAGGATTAATGGGACACTTTGGCGTCAAGAAGGCGGAGGATATACTTGCTACACATTTCTTTTGGCCAAAGATGAGGCCCGGGATGTTGAGCGTTTTGTTGCTCATTGCACTACATGTCAAAAAGCTAAGTCGACTCAATCCTCATGGTTTATATATGCCTTTGCACGTGCCTAGTGTTCCTTGGGAGGATATATCTATGGACTTTGTTTTAGGTTTACCTCGAACAAAGAAGGGAGGGATAGCATATTTGTTGTCGTGGATAGATTCTCGAAAATGGCACACTTTATACCATGTCATAAGCGATGATCTTTGTTAATGTTGCTGATTTGTTCTTTGAAATTATTAAGCTTGCATGGTGTGCCAAATACTATTGTTTCAGATCGTGATACTAAATTTCTTAGCCACTTTTGGAGATGTTTATGGGCTAAGTTGGGGACTAAACTGCTTTTTAGTACTACTTGTCACCCCAAACATGATGGACAAACTGATGTAGTCAATAGAACATTGTCTACTATGCTTAGGGCTGTTTTGAAGAGAATAATAAGAAAATGTGGGAAGAATGCTTGCCTCATATTGAATTTGCTTATAATCGTTCATTGCATTCTACTACTAAGATGTGCCCTTTTGAAATTGTGTATGGCTTCCTACCTAGTGCACCTATTGATTTGTTGCCTCTTCCATCTTGGAGAAGGGTTAATTTTGATGCTAAAAGCGTGCTGAATTGATTTTAAAATGCATGAGATAACTAAGGAAAACATTGAGCGTATAGATGCTAAATATAAACTTCTTTGGAGATAAGGGTGAAAACATGTTGTCTTTGCACTTTGGAGATCTTGTTTGGTTACATTTGCGTAAGGATAGGTTTCCTAATTTACTTAAATCAAAGCTAATACCACGTCTGATGGTCCATTTAAGGTGTTAGAAAATAAATGATAATGCATATAAACTTGAGCTGCTGCTAGATTTTGAGGGTTAGTCCCACTTTTAACATTGCAGATTTGAAGCCTTATTTGGGTGAGGAATATGAGCTTCCGTCGAGGGCGACTTCATTTCAAGAAGGGAGGATGATGAGGACATCAATACCATTATTACCCAGCCCCTGCTACATATCTTGGACCAATTACTAGAGCTGCATGCGCAATTAAATTATCCGGTACTTCGTTTCTTGGTAATGATTCTAATGTTCATGAGAATATGATCTTTGCCTAAATTGGATACATTTGTTTTGCTTACAAATGAAGGCCCTAGCTTGGAGAAGGATGGACATTGGAGCAAGAACAAGCATGGAATAATGCCATCGCAAAAGAAAGAACAAACGGAGTTACAAGTGATGATTCGGGACTTTGAAGCCACCATAATGGGTGCATGAAGCCTTGGACAGAAATATACAAGATGCTACTTCATAAATGTCGTCGAGGCTATTCTAGGTCTGCGTCACCTTATTAGTGGAGCCAGACCCATGTAATTTCAGAAATACTTAAGTATAGGCTGTTTTAGAGTCGTATGTGTGGGAAACAAGAGTTAGGGTTGATTTGGACCCCCTCCACCAAGGGCCACGAAATTCCCCCTCTTCCTCCATATATACAGCCCTTAGGGCACCGTTTAGACCTTGGGTTTTGTTTAGATTAAAGTTAGCCATAGGCTGCAACCGGCGTGCCGTTTGTGTTCAACGACCAGACAAAAGCGTCACAGAACCCCACCTTGATCAATAAAGCTTTCATCTTATATTACGCAATATCCAGATTGCAATCTCAGTTTCTTGCTTGTTCTTCGTTTGCTGCGGAGAAGCAGGCCCTCGTGGTCGGGTTGATGCGTGCTCGGCGTGGTCAATAACCCTCGGAAGTTGGTTTAGCGATTGCTAAAGGTAGTCGTCTCGCTACGTTAAGTGGTCGGATCGTCAAGATCGACTCCCACGAAAGCGATACTTCCACCATCTCAATATCCATCCTTCTGAAACATTTGTCAGGACACCTTTGCCTCTATCATGAACATTAGAATCATTCAAAGAAGCGAAAGTACGATAATTTAACGGCGTGCGGCGCTCCAGTAATGGTCCAGTAATGTAGCGATGAGGGGGCTCTGGGTTAACAATGGTATTTAAGTCTCAATCCTCCCTTCTTATGAAAAGTCCTGGGACATATTCCTCACCCAAATAATTGCAAATCTGCAAGTTCAAGTTTATAACCCCAAAATGCGAGCAGCTCAAGTTTATCATTTTATTTTCTCTAACACCTTAAATGGACCATCTTGAAATACGTGGCATTAGCTTTGATTTGCATAAATTAGAAACCTATCCTTCACATCAAATGTAACCAAACAAGATCTCCGGTGCAAAGACAACATGTTTTCTACCCTTATCTCCGGCAAGTTTATATTTAGCATTCATACGCTCAATGTTTTCCTTAGTTATCTCATGCATTTTAAAATCAATTCAACTACGTTCTTTAGCATCAAAATTAACCTTCTATAGAAGATGGAAGAGGCAACAAATCAATAGGGCCTGCGAGGTGGGAAGCCATACACAATTTCAAAAGGGCACATCTTAGTAGTAGAATGCAATGAGCGATTATAAGCAAATTCAATATGAGGCAAGCATTCTTCCCACATTTTCTTATTATTCTTCAAAACAGCCCTAAGCATAGTAGACAATGTTCTATTGACTACTTGGTTTATCCATCAGTTTAGGGGTGACAAGTAGTACTAAAAAGCAGTTTAGTCCCCAACTTGGCCATAAACATCTCCAAAAGTGGCTAAGAAATTTAGTATCACGATCTGAAACAATAGTATTTGGCACACCATGCAAGCGAATAATTTCACGCGAAGAACAAATCAGCAACATTAATGCATCATCGCTTTTATGACATGGTATAAAGTGTGCCATTTTGAGAATCTATCCACGACAACAAATATGCTATCCCTCCCTTCTTTGTTAAGTGAAACCTAAAACAAAGTCCATAGATATATCCTCCCAAGGAACACTAGGCACGAGGCAAAGGCATATATAAACCATGAGGATTGAGTCGTGACTTAGCTTTTTGACATGTAGTGCGGCGAGCAACAAAGCAGCTCAACATCCGTCTCATCTTTGGCCAAAAGAAATGTGTAGCAAGTATATCCTCAAGTCTTCTTGGCCTTAAAGTGTCCCATTAATCCTCCTCCATCGCCTCTGCAACAACAAAAAGCAAGAGCGAGCTAGCAGGAATGCATATGCAGCTTGTTAGTACGAACACAAAACCATCATTAATAACGAACTTGTTCCATGTTCTTCCTTCTTTACAATTCTGCATTACATCTTTAAAATCAGCATCATGCATATTGATCTTTGATGGTCTCCAAACCAAATATTTTGAAGTCAAGTTGTGAAAGCATAGTATAGCGACGAGACAAGCATCAGCAATAACATTTTCTTTACCCTTCTTGTGTTTAATGACATAAGGGAAAGTCTCAATGAATTCAACCCATTTAGCATGTCTACGATTCAGTTTAGCTTGACTTTTAATATGTTTCAAGATTCATGATCAGAATGTATAACAAATTCTTTGGGCCATAAAATAATGTTGCCATGTCTCTAAAGTCGAACAAGAGCATATAATTCTTTGTCATAAGTAGAATAGTTCAGACTAGGCCCTCAATTTTTAGGAAAAGTATACAACTGAGTTTGCCATCTTGTAATAACACCTCTAATCCAATTCCACTAGCATCACATTCAAGCTCAAAAGTCTTATTAAAGTCAGGAAGTTGGAGTAAAGGAGCATGTGTCAACTTATCTTTCAATACCGTGAAGGCTTCTTCACATGCGGTACCCCAAACAAAAAGGCACATCCTTCTTTGTAAGCTCATTGAGAGGTGCAGCAATGGTGCTAAAGTCTCTCAAAAGCGCTATATAGAAAACCAGCGAGTCCAAGAAACTCCTGCTTGTGTGACCGTTTTGGGCTAAACCCATCTCAATAACTTCAATCTTGGCTATCAACTTCAATTCCTGACGGAGTAACAACATAGAAAAGATACTCGATTAATTGCAAAAGGTGCACTTCCCAAGGTTACCAAACAAGCGTGCATCGTGAGCATTAAAACAACCGCGTAAATGTTCCAAATGTTCAAAGATTTGCTATAAATCAGCTATCATCAAGTAAACACCACAAATCGTCAATGAAAGCACGTAAAACTTGGTTCATTAATCTCATGAAAGTACTAGGTGCATTAGTTAACCCCAAAGGCATGACTAACCACTCATATAATCCAAA
>JAHIAM010018557.1:0-20924 GCA_021605205.1 Aegilops longissima
AAGATAACTCCAGTTGAATCAAGTGATTATTATACCCGACATTTTGAGTATATGTTCCTTGTGAACTATTCTCCTCCATCTTGCAGCCTATTAACTTCAACTCCTGGAACATCTCTATGCTCCATGACGTTCAAAACGTCGTTGAAGACCGGTTCTAAGCCGTAAAGCATGGCACCTGAACTATTGAGTAGTCATCAGCTTTGCTTTGCGGCGTTCACAACTTCGGCTCAGCTCCGCAGCGCACCCGGCGGTGCTTCGGGGCGTAATTTTTACGTGCAACAATGAGGATAATCCTCAAATTCCGGACCCGATCCATGTAATTGCTACCATCATCTTTCAACTTTGCTTTCTCAAGGGCATTAAAATTCAGCGGAACAACGCACGAGCCATCTATCTCGTAAACATAGACAAGCAAAATACTATCGGTACTAAGCTCATGATAAATTTAAGTTTAATTAATCATATTAAAACTCCCTTAGGCAGACATCTCTCTAGTTATCTAAGTGATTAGGTGATCCAAATCAACTAAACCATGTCCGATCATCACGTGAGATGGAGTAGTTTCAATGGTGAACATCACTATGTTGATCATATCTACTATATGATTCACGTTCGACCTTTGGTCTCCGTGTTCGGGGCCATATCTGTTATATGCAAGGCTCGTCAAGTTTAACCTTGAGTATTCATGCGTGCAACTGTTTTGCACCGTTGTAGATGACGTAGAACTTATCACCCGATCATCACGTGGTGTCGGGTATCTGAACTTTGGCAGCGGTGCATACTCGGAGAACACTTCTTGATAATTTTAGTGAGAGATCATCTTATAATGCTACCGTCAATCAAAGCAAGATAAGATGCATAAAGGATAAACATCACATGCAATCAATATAAGTGATATGATATGGTCATCATCATCTTGTGCTTGTGATCTCCATCGCGAAGCTTATCATGATCACCATCGTCACCGGTGACACCTTGATCTCCATCGTAGCATCGTTGTCGTCTGCCAACTATTGCTTCTCGACTATCGCTCTGCTTAGTGATAAAGTAAAGCAATTACATGCGTTGCATTTCATACAATAAGCGACAACCATATGGCTCCTGCCGATTGCCGATACTTCGGTTACAAAACATGATCATCTCATACAATAAATATAGCATCACGTCTTGACCAGATCACATCACAACATGCCTGCAAAAACAAGTTAGGCGTCCTCTACTTTGTTGTTGCAAGTTTTACATGGCTGCTACGGGCTGAGCAAGAACCGTTCTTACCTCGCATCAAAACCACAGCGATAGTTTGTCAAGTTGGTGCTGTTTTAACCTTCCAGGACGGCGTAGACTTTCAGTTCAACTAAAGTGAGAGAGATAGACACCGCGGTCACCTTTAAGCGAGTGCTCGGGCGGTGAAACCAGTCTCGCGTAAGCGTCTGGCGTAATGTCGGTCCGGGCGCTTCATCTCCAATACCGCTGAACCAAAGTATGACATGCTGGTAAGCGTATGACTTATATCGCCCACAACTCACTTGTGTTCTACTCGTGCATATGACATCAGCGCATAAAACCAGGCTCGGATACCCTTTGTTGGGGGCGTAGTAATTTCAAAAAATTCCCTACGAACCGCCAAGACCATGGTGATGGCATAGCAGGAGAGGAAATGTCGTCCGCGTACCCTCATAGACCGAAGCGGGCGTTATAACAGCGGTTGATGTAGTCGTGCGTCTTCACGATCCGACCGATCCAAGCACGAGCGTCCGGCACCTCCGAGTTACGCCGTTCAGCTCGATGGCGATCCCGGACTCCGATCCGGCAAAGTGTCGGGATGAGTTCCGTCACCCGGCGGCGTGGTAGCGATGTTGATGCTCCACCGGCGGAGGCCGCCTAAGCTCCTGACGATATGACTTCTCGGCGCGAGGCTTCGCCTAAGCTCTGACGATATGACGAAGTGGAATAGGGTGGAGGGGCACCGCACGCTAGAGCGATCCGTAGATCAACTTGTGTGTCATGGGGTGCCCCGCCCCGTATATAAAGGAGCAAAGAGTGCGGCCGGCCCTAGGGAGGCGCTGGAGAGTCTACTCCCAGGGTGGGACTCCCCCTCTCTAGTTGGAGTAGGATTGGGGAGGGAGAGGAAGGCGCCGCCCCTCTCCTTGTCCTATTGGACGGAGGGGAGGGGGCCGCGCCTGCCGGCCTTCCTCTTCTCCTTGTGGCCCATTAAGGCCCATAACCCCCGGGGTTCAGTAACCCCGGTGTTCGGAACTTCCTGTTTTCATTGGAACCCTTCGAAGTCCAAACATAGGCTTCCAATATATCAATATTTATGTCCCGACCATTTGAGACTCCTCGTCATGTCGTGATCATATCCGGGACTCGAACAACCTTGGTGCATCAATACTTATAAACTCATAATGAGCTGTCATGAAGCGTTAAGCGTGCGGACCCTACGGGTTCGAGAACTATGTAGACATGACCTAGAACCATTCTCGGTCAATAACCAATAAGCGGAACCTGGATGCCCATATTGGTTCCTACATATTCTCTGAAGATCTTTATCGGTCGAAACCGCATAACGACATCGTTGTTCCTTTTGTCATCGGTATGTTACTTACGAGATTCGATCGTCGGTATCAATACCTATTTCAATCTCGTTGCGGTAAGTCTCTTTACTGGTTCGTAATACATCATCTCAACTAACTCATTAGTTGTAATGCTTACAAGGCTTAAGTGATGTGTATCACCGAGAAGGCCGAGATACCTCTCGAAAATCGGATGACAAAACCTAATCTCAAATCGCCAACCCAACAAGTACCTTTGGAACACCTGTAGTACTCCTTTATAGTCACCCGATTCGTTGTGGCGTTTGGTAGTACCAAAGTGTTCCTCCGTGGCAGGAGTTGCATAATCTCATAGTTACAGGAACATGTATAGGTCATGAAGAAAGCATTAGCAACATACTAAGCGATCAAGTGCTAAGCTAACGGAATGGGTCATGTCAATCACATCATTCTCCTAATGATGTGATCCCATTAATCAAATGACAACACATGTCTATGGTTGGGAAACATAACCATCTTGATTAGTGAGCTAGTCTTGTAGAGGCATACTAGTGACTATCTGTTTGTCTATGTATTCACACATGTATTATGTTTCGGTTAATACAATTCTAGCATGAATAATAAACATTTATCATGATATAAGAAATAAATAATAACTTTATTATTGCCTCTAGGGCATATTTCCTTCAATTTATAGGCGGCCAGGCGGTTGCCGTGAGCAGGATAACTCCGGCGATTCTGGCAGGCGGTGGCGGACGGGTGGTTTAGGTGGCTGGGCATCAGCGTGATTCCTCTGGTTCCACTCATCGCTAACCTCGGTTGGATGAGTCCTGCTCCATGGTTTCGATGGGCAGGCCGGGGCCCGTCGTGACAAAACAGGCCTGTCTTGAGGCCATGGCGATGGTGTCGGCGTGCCTGGAGGAGGGTGGCCCGCGGATGCCTCGGGTGGCTCGGCGATGCTGGGCCGGCGCCCGAAAGGCAGGGCCGGCCCTGTTGAATCCCGGGTGGCTCTGCCACCTGAAGCCAGCTGGCGAGCCGCGTCGCCACCGATGCCCCGGCAGCGACCTTGGCGCTCGGATAAGGAGGAGCGTGAGCAAGAGGTCAAGCGGAGCATTGGCGAGATTGATGCCAAGCCTGAAAAGCGACACTGCGTCGAATCAAACATTAACATGAACTTTTATGAATTTGTAGCGAGGATGCCGCCGGGTGCTCGATGAAATTTTTGGCATGTGGGAAATTTATCTGGAGATGATCTTTGGTGAGGTGATCTCTCAATGCATCGGGGCTGCCTGATTTTTCTCAGCATTTTTGGAAAGGAAAATATGAATTTCACCAAAATGACAATTCTGGTCCAAACTTGCAGTGAGTAAAACTTGAAAATTTTGAGCTGTGGAAGAGTGGATCTTGATGGATCTAGGTTGGGGTGCTAAGGAATAGTCAGAGGAGTTGGTTTGCGATCAAAACTCAAAGGAAATTTGGTACTTCCTTTGTAAACCACCTAGGTCCAAAAATACTGGCAGAAATAGTTTTGGGGATACAATAAATGGAATAAAAATAAAAAATGGGTTGAGCTTGTTGGAATTGAATATTTGACTTGACCCAAAGTGGAGGGAGGGGTTTTTGGGAGAATTTTAACATGAGGCATGGTAAAATGGATGGTTGCAATAAAGGAATAATTCCAAAAACCCATAGGATTTCTTTTAATAAAAATCATTTCCAAAAAATAATTGTGATGAGTTAACACCAAAAGAAAAGTATTCAATATCAAACACCAAGGTTAGGAAGACACAAAATAGAATATTTGTCATAGGAGAATTTTTTTGAGAAGGAAGGACTTTTTAAAAATATTTTAAATAGCCTCCTTCAAATCAAATAAAGAGTTTGATAAAAACCAAATCAAAAGTTTTGGAGTGTCACACTCTACAACTCAATATTTATTCATTAGGCTCGAGGCGAGATATTACAAACATGGGTCTCATGACCCAACATTGAAACATACAAGTCAAAGCACATGGAAGCTTAACATGTCATCGGACAACTACAAATGAAAAAAGGCTGAAGCGACTAACTACCAGATCTGCCGAGGGCACAAGGCCGTAGCTGAGGTAACAAGCTAAACATGAAGTTCACGGGAACTACTAGTGAGACTGAAGTCTCTGCAAAACATAAAATAGGCAAGCGTGGTACAAATGTACCCACAAGACTTACATCGAACTAACTACATATGCATCATTATCAACAAAGGGATGGTGGGGTTTAATTGCAGCAAGCCAGCTTTGACTCGGTGGCTATCTGAACTACGGCTGTAAGTAACTCTTTTGAGGTGGCGCTGCGAGTCCACATATTCACCATATCAATACACCACTATGGATCGCTCTCGTCTCCCTACGAGGCATCCATGCACTCACGTAATCTTGCGCATTTTAGATTATCCACTTTCCTTATCTATAATTGCAGGCAACCCGAAGTCCTTTACGCGGACTATTCGGATAGATGATGTTAAACCTGCAGGGGTGTACTTCTTCACACGCTCTCACCACTTACCGCCGTTTACGACATGTACTCGGCAACCCTCAGCGGAAGCCCAGCAGGGTGTCGGCCACGACCTACCTAAACACTCAAGTCTCTAGTCGGGTTTATCGCCTATTCAGGTTCCATCCATGAAGTCGGCGAGGTTTCCACATCCCCGGCGATGTGTGCAGGGTTCCGAGACACCAAGCAGGCGCCCGGTACACGTGCCATGTGCCTACATCACAGCCCACCCCTCGGGTAGTGCTGCGCCGGCCTCCAACATACTACAAACACGAAACTACTTGCAACTCTGGACGGAGGACAAGGGTGATTAAAAGGGAGGGTCCATTGGTTTCAGGCCCAATGCGTGGTAGTAGCTGTTTCATGGATCACAAACACAGAACTCAGTTCACGAGGGCGGCTTCAATGAGACAACCCACCATGTACTCCTACATGGCCTCTCACCCTACCTTTACCAAATCGTGTTCACACTTAGCTCACACCGGTAGGACATGTTCACCACATTCCAATTCATCCCGATGAATCAGACCTGACTCAACTCTAAGCGATAGCGGCATGACAAACATGCATGAATAGTAGGCACAAAAAGCTCAAACAACTCCTACTCATGCTAGTGGGTTTCATCTATTTCTTGTGGCAATGACAGGTCATGCAAAGGATAAAGGGGTTCAGCTACGCAGCAAGTAATAGTTGAATCGTTGTTTTCCTAATGCAGTAAAGAAGGCAGGGCGAGAGAGTGGGATTATATCGGAATGAACAAGGGGTTTTGCTTGCGCCTTCGAAGATAGTATAGTTCTTCATCGGTGTCATCGATCTCATCGTCGGTATCACGTCTATCGAGGCGGGACAAATACGGCAACACGAAGGAACACAATCAATGCAATGCACAATATGATGCATGATCATGACATGGTAAAATGAGTGTGTTGGACTAATGCAAGCTTAATCAGGTGGGTTTGAGTTAGTTTGAACCCAGGTTCAAGTTCAAAATTGAAACTAACACTACTATTAGTATCTATTCCTCTTGAAGATCCATTTATTCTCAATGGCTGCTGATCATTGGGCAAGTCAATCAAAGTCCATACTTTGTTCTCATACATGGATCCCATCTCAGATTTCATGGCCTTAAGCCATTTAGGAATATGGGCTCATCATGCTTCCTCATAGTTAATAGGTTCGTCATGGTAAAGTAACATGACCTCCGAACAGGATTACCATACCACTCTGGCGTGGATTGTACTTTGGTTGACCTACAAGGTTGGTTATTAACTTGATCGAAGTTTCATGATCACCATTAGCTTCCTCACTAGTTGGTGTAGGAATCAGGAACTGATTTCGTGATGTACTACTTTCCAATTCGGGAGAAAATTACCTCATCAAGTTCTACTTTCCTCCCACTAACTTCTTTGGGAAACTCCTTCTCTAGAAAGGATCCACTTTAGCAACAAATATCTTGCCTTTGGATCTGTGATAGAAGGTGTACCCAATAGTCTCCTTTGGGTATCCTATGAAGACACATTTCTCCGATTTGATTCGAGCTTATCAGGTTGAAGCTTTTCACATAACATGCAACCCCAAACTTTAAGAAGCACAGGTTAGGTTTCTTGCCAAACCACAGTTTATATGGTGTCGTCTCAGCAGTTTAGATGGTGCCCTATTTAATGTGAATGTCGCTATCTCTAATGCATCACCCCAAAGCGATAGTGGTAAATTGGTAAGATCGTCATAGATGGCACCATATCTAATAAAATCTGATTCTGACGTCCGGACACCATTACGTCGTGGTGTTCGGTGGCGTGAGTTGGAAACTATTCCATATTGTTCCAAATGAAGATCAAACTCATAACTCAAATATTCACCTCCACGATCATATTGTAGAAACCTTATTTTCTTTTACGAATCATCATGAAGGTCCGAAAATAACGATACCCATTAAAGCCTCAACATTAATGGACCGCATCGTGGTCCTAAGTATGAATAGAATGGGGGTAGGTATGGAGAGGCAAGATCCTAGCTATGGAGTAGTTGTATCCAAAGGGATTTCTGAGTTCAGGCCCTTCTCGGAGAAATAGCCCTCGTCTCGGGCGAGGCGGTCATTGGATTATATCGTATGTGTTCGAGGTGCGAACCTTTCTACCTGGGAGGGGTGGCTTATATGAGTCGCGGGACCCCAAAACGTAGTAGAGGTTTAAGGTGCGTTAAAGCTAGGCGTTCTTTAGCATGCCCATAAAATGCCATTAAGGTCATAAAGACTATTTAACTCGAGACCGTTTGGGTACGAGTGGCTCTTGGACTCCTGGTGGTGAGTGGGTCTTCATGGTGAGTGTCTTTGAATCATTCGGTGGAAACCTATCAGGTTCATTGGAAGGCTGCTTCTCTTGTGAGTGTCCTTGTGGAGGTACCTTTGGGCAGGTCTATGACCCTACCCCAGGTACATGACTCCATCATTAGCCCGAATGGATCGAGGTTTGAGTGAGGAAGGAGTTGATAATCTTTCCTTGTTCTTGGCGTTGTGAGTCGTCTTACTCTGGATCAATGACCTTTTAGTGATGGCATCAACTTCTCTTTCGATCGCCTTGATCCATTCTTCACGTTTGTCGCGTGAACTCCGTGAACTGAGGATTTCGGCGGCGGATGGAGAAATCTGTTATCGGCGAGTTGCTTTCTGCGGTTAGCGGATTGGGATCGAATTTTGGGAGCCGAGCGAAGGAAAACCGTGGCACTTAGATGGGATAAGACAATGGCCCTCGATCTTGCCGCCTTTTTACCGCGTATCGTGCGTCGCTTTCTTGAGTTATATAGGATTGCGGCCTACCGGTCAGCCACTCGGGCGGCCCCATATAAAAGCGTTGGACGGGGCATTTTGAGCAGTCGACCTCGACTTCTCCTCTCTCGCCTCCAAACCTTCTCCCGCTCTTATCATCGCGCGAGCTTCGGTCTGCCTGCCCGGCGACCATGGTGAAGGAAGACCGTAACCTGGAGCAGGTGAAGAAGCGGGAGGCCAAGGGAAGGCGCCCGTCAGGCGGCTCCTCTTGCGGTCAAGCTGCCGGAGCAGGTCAAGGAGGCTGGATCCGCTCGACCATCACCGAAGGATCTGCCGATCTGGCCAATGAAGGACTGATCCCCCATGGGTCGGCGAGGCTTAAGGCGAGTGGCAACCCAGCACTGAAGAGGTGAGTGTGTCCTCTGGCCACCCGTGATCGGGGGTTTTCTCTGCCCCAAATCCTTTTTTCAGGCGTTTTGAACTTTTTGGGCGCAACTCCATCATTTCCTCAAACTCCATTGTCTATCTTGCTGCTTTCATTTTGCTATCGAGAATTTCTTGGGTTTCGACCTTGGGGTCTCTTCAAGCACATATTCACTGTCGCTCTCGACGGTGAAAAAGCGAACCGAATAGCGAGAGGACCCAAGTAATCCAGATTGTGGGGACTTGGGGTCGGATGAGGGCGCCTTTCCGGCTATGACTCTCCCGACTCGGTTAGAGGTGGCGGTCGACCTGGTTTTACTGCCAAGACCAGCCGACTCAGGCGATCATTGGGCTCCCTCCTTTCTCCATGAGTCGGTGAACAAGCCATCTTCCCGAAGGTGTTACGGAGGAAGACCCAAGTAAAGTTCTGATGGAGCCTGTAGTCCAGCATTGCGATGGGGTGACGGCATGGATCTCTGGAGGTTTTTCCGCGGGTATTCAGCCACTCCAATACGAGGTCATCCGATGTGGATGTACTCTGTACGGATGATACCACCGGGTCCATCGGAGGAGTCGATGGCGCCTGTTGGGAAGTGGATGACTGCCATCACGAAACAAAGACAACCCTCGGCGGAGCTGGAGGATTCCACCACTCGACCGAGTTACCAAGCAGACAAGGTATAACCACTTATCTCCGTGTGATTCTGCTGCATTCATTCTTTTGATGCCAATTATCGTGACTTTCACCTTGTTTTTTGTCTTCTAGGTCACCCTTGAGATGTACTCGATGCCCAGGCGCGAAACAGTCGGGAAGAAGGAAGTGGAGGTGAAAGTCGGAGGAATGGGAGTCAGCGGCGAGGAGGATGAGGAGGATGATAGCTCGATGGCGAGGAGGAGGAGGAGGAAGAGGAGGAAGGCGTCGATCCTCCTCGCTCGGAGGAAGGTCAAGTTGGCCATGATCCGGCGGCGAGGCGGGTAAAGCTGTTGTGCCCACCGGGCGTCAAGGCGACCTGGACAACTTCTCCAGCCCGTTGAAACCGCCGAAGCAACCTCGGCGGCGTCGTCAAAGCGGCGAAGGGTTGATGCCTTCCACCACCCGGAGTTCAAGGCATGGTACATGCAATTTGGGTTTATTGCACCAATTATCTTGTGGGCCTCCCTTACAATCTTTCTGTCAAAAAAAGGCCTGCCCAAGATGCGAATGGTCATCCCACCATCTCCGGTAACCGAACCTTGTATTTCCTTATTCAACATGAGTGAACTTTTGGTGACTTGATGACTGATCAGCCGATTCTTGAAATCTGGTGCCGCTACCTCAGACTTCAGAACCGAAGATCAGGAAATGGAGGATCGACCACCTCAACCAGTAAGATCTCGAGGTTTAACTTTTAGTCGATTGGACTTCCATGTTTACTTCGAATCTTTCTTGTAGTTCCGCCTCCGTCATTGATCTCCCGATGATGGCGAGGCGCCATTGAGAACAGGAAGAACAAGAAAGTGCCTTCAGCAAGGCTGCTCAAGTTCTGGCGATTCTGAGGCGCTGATTTCCAAGGAGCAACCCCTCGGATTCATGTCTTTCTGTACCCGTGACAAGTGCCCGACCCCTTTTGCTGATCCACCATCTCTCTGCTACACACCACGTCCGGAAGACCAAGTAAGTGCTGCTAAGGAGGCCATCGCGGGGGATCATGATGGAGCGGTGAAAGCGGTCCGAGAGGCTAGTCGGGACCTATGATGCTAGTTCAGCTCTCGAGCAATGTCCAATAAGTCGTCGTTGCTTGCTTTGTTAGGATATGCTAACGAAACTGCTTCCTAGGAGATTTCCATATCTACACCGGTGGAGTCTTGTCGATTGAAATTTTTGGGGAACGCGTGAGTGCACCCTGATGTAATCCCCAAGACTATAGTCATTGCGTGCGATCGGCTATAATCTTTATGATGTGATCTTCTTCACTCGACCTGGGCGGACCAAGTCGAATGGAACCGTAAAACCGGTGGGAGGCGCGCTAAGTGCACCCGAGTGTAATCCCGAGACTATTATTGCGTGCGATCGGCTATAGTCATGATGTGATCTTCTTCACTCGACCTGGGCGGACCAAGTCGAATGGCCGTAAAACCGGTGGGGGCACGCTAAGTGCCCCTTTGGTGTAATCCCAGACTATGGTTGAATGCATGCGATCGACTATAGTCTAAAAGCTATATTTATTTATTTATTTATTTATTTTTTCTCGGTGACCGCGGACAATTAGCCATGGTTTTAGAATCATAACCTTTTTGCCTCTTTTGGTGTTGGTGAACCAAATTAGTAAACCGTGAGGCGCTGAGTGCACCCGCGGTGTAATCCGAGACTCTTGCCGAATGTTTTGATTATTTGTAGTCTTAGAAATGCTACTATTTTTCCTGGATCACTTTCGGAAGTGATCTGTCTTTGATATCTTTGTTGGTTGACTCTTTGTAGAAATCTTGCGAGCTTGTGGCTCGCTATCTTGAGATTAGAAGAACAAGCAGTTCCAGCTCAACCTCGATTTGAAGCTTGCTCGGGAGAATTTGCGGAAGGCAAAGGATGAAGCAAAAGGTATGGCTGGTGAGAATTTTTGACTGCCTTTGTTTTTCTGTTCATTCTCAACTCTGTTCTCATTGTTGCTTTGAGATAATGGAAGAGACTTTGAAGAAGAAGGACCTTGACCTTGCAGAGGCACAAAAGCGGCTTTGGAGAAAACAAAGCTCGTGAAGAAAGCTTCCTCGGTCGACAAACTGAAGATGAAAATGCCAAGCTGAAAGGCGCTCTTGGCGGCTAACAAGGAAGTTATCATTGAAGAACAACAAGATTGTTACGTCGACAAGTGGCGAGGAAGAAAGCGACCTGGAGATTTATCTTGGAGGGCTCACCAAGAAGCTGTTTCTCATGCTTGAAGGTAATCTCTTTTATCCATTGTCTTGCTCTCACGGCTCACCACATGATCGTTATTTTGAATCTGGCTGTGTTTTCAGAATTCTGCCAAAACTTTGAAGAAGAAACGTCAGTGGAAACCAGCTTGGACCCCATCAACTCTCTGTGAAGGATGAAGCTGCTATGAATGTGCTCCATTGGGTCTCGCGTTGCTAGCGTGGTGGATTATCTTGCTTCATTGAAAGTTGCGATGTCGCGGATCGACTCGACTCTCGGCGAGCAGACTCTTGAATTATCTTGAATCACGATGACTTCGGTGAATGAGATTCCAAGTCGAGTGCAAGAATGGAAAAATTCTTCGCGGTGTGGTCTGATGTTGCTCTATCTCGGTTCGTGTCCTTGCAAAGAAGCGCAAGAGGACAAGCTGGTGTCTCTCAAGGTTGCCAATACCGGAAGCACGACTTGAGATCTTTCATGGAGACTTTCCGCTGCTGCTACCTGTATTGCCGCGGAATGCCTTGACCAGTTTGTTGCACCTTCGGTCCTCCGGGAGGTAAAAACTTCTAAGTCCCACTTTAAATTTGCCTCGGAATGCGAGTGATTTTTGTAACCGATAAACTTTAACCTTGCCTTTGAGCACCTTTGGATCCGTGGGGCGTTTATCGAACTTGATTTTCCTGTAACATGCTTTGTTTGCCTTGAGAGAACTTTATTCCTCATTGGAAGATATTCCGTTGAAATTCAATCGACTTGTGCTTCATCTATCCTGCGGTAGAGATGGAACACAGGCTCGCAACCTTATCCTTACGGTTGGGACGAACTGCGTTGTACTTGTGGCGAAGCTCCGAAGGAGGAGGTAGCGATCGACCTGCACCTCGTCGTCCTGGTTGGGATGGACCCAACGTTGTACTTGTGGCGAAGCTCCGAAGGAGGAGGTAGCATCGACCTGCACCTCGTCGTCTGCAGATTAGGATGGACGCCGCGTTGTACTTGTGGTGAAGCTCGAAGGAAGAGGTAGGATCGACCTGCACCTAAATCCGCGGATTGGGATGAATTCCTTACTTGGCGAGCACGGGTTGCAGCTAAGCCCCAGTGGGAGGTTTGCTCTCCACTCGGTAGGATTTTTATTACTTAGGCGAACACTAGGTTGCAGCTAAGCCTGTCGGGACCCGATTCCAAGTCACATCGATCTGGCGGTAACACCTCATATCACTTTGCGGCCTCACGCGGTATTCCCACGGGTGTCGCCTTACCATGGCCGAACCGTTTCGTCTTTTGGCTCACGTATATGATGATTCGCTAGCATCCATATGACAAAGAACCGGGCCGACATGGCTAGTCGTGAACCCAGCGGCACTAACCCATGGAACAGGCATACATGAATCACATCGAGCATGTCGGTCATCAACGTATGAATTCGGGCTGTAGCCTGGGCTAACGGGACTCCGGTATCCCGGGCTGTAGCAGGCTAGGCAGGACTCGAATATCACCGTGACATTTCCCGAAGGACGGACATAAGGGCAAGTGAAACACATGCCGGCCAGTCAAGTGTCCAAAGCAGTAGTCTTTGGGCTAGCGGACTCGGTGAACCGGGCTGTAGCGGACTACTATCGCTCGAGGAGAACTACATTTCCCCATATGAGAGGCTGCCAAGGATAAACAACTAGATTGCGGATCCCACATACCAAGCATTTCAAACATAACACAATATGCTCAATATGTGCAAATACAACATGGCATCACAACATAACTCTCGACTCAAATATTTATTCATTAGGCTCCGAGGGCGAGATATTACAAACATGGGTCTCATGACCCACTTCAAACATACAAGTCAAAGCACAAGCGGAAGCTAAACATGTGCAGTCAGACAACTATAAATGAAAGAGGTGAAGCCTAACTATCTACCGATCCCGAGGGCACAAGATCGTAGCTGAGGTAACAAGCTAAGCGTCGAAGTCCAAGCAGAACTACTAGCGGGCAGCGTCTCTGCAAAACATAAAATAAGCAAGCGTGAGTACAATTGTACTCAGCAAGACTTATCGAACTAACTACATATGCATCATTATCAAAAGGGGGTGGTGGAGTTTGGTGCAGCAAGCCAGCTTTGACTCGGTGGCTATCCTGAACTACATTGCAAGTAACTCTTTTGAGGTGGCGCACGAGTCCACATATTCACCATATCAATACACCACTATGGACCCATTCCGTCTCCCTTGAAAGGCCATCCCTCGGCTTATCTTGCGCATTTTAGAGTATCCACTTTCCTTGTCTATGGTGATATAACCGCGAAGTCCTTTTCCGTGGACACGGCTATTGAATAGATCATATTAACCTGCGGTGTACTTCTTCACCGCTCTCACCACTTACCCGTTTAACGACATGTACTCGGCAACCTTCAGCGAAGCCCAGCGTGGGTGTCGGCCACGGCCTACCTAAACACTCAAGTCCCTAGTCCAGGTTTACCGCCTATTCAGGTTCCATCCATGAGAGTCGGCGAGGTTTCCCATACAGCCCGAGCGATGTGTGGGGGTTCCCGAGATACCAAGCGGGCACTCGGTACACGCCCCAGTGCCTACCCAACACAGCCCCCCCTAAGGTCAGCGCTTGCAGCCCCACATCTCAAACACGAAACTACTTGCAACTCCTGGAAGAGAACAAGGGTGGTTAAGAAGCTGAGAGGTCCATTGGTTTGGGCCCAATGCGTGGTAGTATGTTTCATGGATCACAAACACAGAACTCAGTTCACGAGGGCGGCTGCAATGAGACAACCCACCATGTACTCCTACATGGCCTCTCACTACCTTTACCAAATCGTGTTAACACACTTAGCTCACACACGTAGGACATGTTCACACCTCCGATTCATCCCGATGAATCAGACTGACTCAACTCTAAGCAGTAGCAGGCATGACAAACAAGCATGAATGAGTAGGCACAACAGGTCTCAAACAACTCCTACTCATGCTAGTGGGTTTCATCTAATTCTTGTGGAATGAGAGGTCATCACAGGAGGATAAAGTGGTTCACTACCATGCAAGTAACACATGAGTCGTTGTTGTCCTAATGCAGTAAAATAGAGCAGGAGCGAGAGTGGGATTATATCGAAATGAACAAGGGGTTTTGCTTGGGCACTCGAAGATAATATAGTTCTTCATGGTGTCATCGAATTCATCGTCGATGCGTCGTCTCTTGAGAGGGACAATTACCGGCAAACAAGAGAACACAATCAATGCAATGCACATTCACATGAATGACATGTCATGTTAAGGTACTGAATTCACCTAATGTAATATCTAGCCAAGTTAATTGAAGTGGAATTCAAACAAGAACAAATTCCAACTCAAATGTTATTTCATAAATTACCTAATCATGATTCATCCTATTCAGTGAGGTTAACTTGTTCAAACATGCATGATCATGGCATAAACAGATTCTTCATATTTTTCTGATCATTTTTCATATATAACTTATTTCATTACGAGCTACGGTTGAATTTATATGATTTTTAGAAGTTTGGGGTATTTTAAAATTTCCTGAATTATAATAAATCAGAAAATACTTATTCGTCGCCTTCGTCTGACATGCGTGGAGTCAACGGCCGGTGGGTCAAACGACAGTGGGTCCAGGTTGTCGCATAATTAGATTAACTAAATATTGATTAAAACTAATCCTAATTAGTTAACGGTGGACCCACTGTCATTGACTCAGCGAGTCAACAGGCCCACCGTGGTCAAGGTCAAAATCGGCTTGGCGTCTGGCCTTGGCGAGCCAGCCTTGAGGCGGAAGTGATTTTGGCTCGCGCAAATGGGCTGGAGGCATCTAGGTGGAGCTGGAGGAGCAGCTCTTGGTGAGTCAGTTGAGCTCGGGCGGCCTGAATCGGGCGGCGGCGAGGTTGGCGGCCGCGGAGTTGGCGAGTCGAACCGGGCTAGGAAGCCTGGCCCGAGGCGTGGGGTGGCGTTTGCGCTCCTGCGAATCGTGAGGCGGTGGTGTGCTCGAGCGGCGTCCGTTGTGTGCAGCTACGCCATGGCGCGGCGAAGGCTCTCGGTTGCGGCGGCCAGCGGTTAGAAGAAGATGGCATCGGGAGAGGAGGTTGGTGCGGGGCTCACAGCGATGTGGGCAGCTCGGCGGAGTCGAGGCAGTGGGACCGGCGAATCGGCAGCGGCCCGTGAGTCGGAGGAAGCGTCGAGGCGCGCGGGCTTCTCCGATCGCGTGTGGCCGGGGAGGCGGAACGCGTCGGAGCTCTTGAGCTGGTCGGGAAGCAAGGGAGGCGGTGGCCGGTGAGCAGCGGCAGTGGCGGCAGGGCGCTCGGGTGCGTCTGGTGAGAAGAGGGAAGACCACGGTGAGGAGAGAGTGAGAAGTGCGTGGAGCTCGGGGGCGTCGAGCCGGGAAGGAGCGGCAAGCAGGAGGTGGCTCGGTGCGTGCGGCGTGGCCACGCCTCGCGTCCCTGGCGAGTGGGAGGCAGTGGAATTCGGTGGGCTGGGCATGGAGTTGGGCAGTGGGCTGAGAGGTGGCGCGGTAGTCCTTCTCTCTCTCTCTCTCTCTCTCTCTCTCTCTCTCTCTCTCTTATTTTCTGTTTTTAATTTTACTGCAGATGTCGGCTTTATTAAAAATACGGAACCTATTCAAAAATCATGTAGCTGCTTGAGGCACTGTTTGGAATATTTCCAACAGCCATCATTTCAGTTCATGATTAATTGGACATTAAAATAATTTATAGCATTTAAATGTCCAAGTACAAATATTTATGATTTAATTCAATAACCCATAGTGTCCTAGAAAAGTGTGCACCATTTTTGGCGGAGGTTACGGACCAAAACAAAAATGATGAAAATTTATGAAGGGCATATCAGGTTCATTGAAAATATTTTTAGGTTGAACCTATTTGAATTCCATTTGGTGCTAGGGTTTTGGACATCCCTATTTCAGGTTTAAATGAAGTTTAAACATGATGCATGGATGCAATGCCACTAGTTACAAGGAAGCTCTAGGGCTGTGACAACTCACCCCACTAATCAAGAATCTGCCGAGATTCAAGGCGTGAGTAAGAGGAAAAAGGAAGTCACAAAACTATCACAATCTCCATGATCCATTTGCCCTTCTCGAAGATGTTGATTCATTCCATCATCTTGGTCTTGACGTCTTTGTTTTCGAGATCTTCACTCGACGACAACAGAAAGAAGGGAACCCCTACAGGATTTAATCTTCTTGAAGATCGAGCAACTCAAGATCAGTTCATGGAGATGTAAGAACAACTTTTGAGTGGAGCACCAAACATACATTAGGAGCGATGGTAAAGAAATGGATGCGAAGGTTCAAGTTGGTAGGCAACCATCCCGCTTAGAAGGATGGTGGATGGTGTCAAGGTGGTGAGAAATAATTGCCATGATTCAATAGCAGGGCACCTCGGGGAGGTGGCGAGAAACTATTCCCTTAAGTGGCAAAAAGAATTACTTTTGATACAAAGATCATTGAAACTCTTCATACCAGCCTAAGGCAATTCTAGCGATCGTTTGGTGGAGTGCAAAGGAATGGTACACCGGACTAGAATGGATGATGTGGACTACCTTGTTGAAGACAACGCAATGGATGATTTTTGCTTATCATCGGAGGTGGAGGGACCCATGGTAAGTGCACTTTTGAAGACAATATTGGACAGCAACTACAGAAGGCAGCCCATGGGGATTGGCACAATGGCGGTGCAGGCTGGGAACAAGATGCAACTGTTGGAAATGTTCCAACCATCATATCTGCTGAGATTCAGATCTGGTTGAGAATAGGATATTTCAGACGGTATATGCGGAAAGAAAGTTTGCAACACAAACCGGCGAGATGGCGTTGCGAGATTCTCGAGGATGAACTAAGGTAGCAAGCTCCAAAACGTGAGCTGGTTCTGCTATAAACAAGTGAACACGTTGTCTCAGACAAGCATGACCACATGGTAGTCCTATGATAAAACACTACCAAGTTCAGGTGGGGAACCATCATCGCGGATATCGAAGTCTTCACTGAAGTCCATGGAGTAGATCCCAAGCATAGACTTCTTTTCCTTGAACAGGTCAATCGGTGGCTTTGTGTGCTAGGAACTCATATGGAGTGGAGGTAATTAATCTACCAAACCATAGAATACTTCATGCGTGCATAACCGATTTGGGATGATTCCAAGGAAACAAAACAAACCTTTCTCAAATTCATGGCGGCAACTTACACCTAAAGCACATGAATTCGGAAATCACTTCTTCCATCAAGCATAAGCTTCATGAGCAGAACACGAAGGCATTGCTTTACAAAGTTTTCAACACTAGGTTGATGTTCAACATGAATCATGGGGGAGACAAAATGCTGCTGATGGGCTCAACAACAACTCATCGGAATTTCCATATCACTCGACTTCCACCATCATGTGAACACGGTGATAGCATTTGTCAGACCAAGGAATATAATGGTGTATGCTCGAGGGATTAACCACGAGTAAGACAACATTACGAACATCGTTAGTTCTGATTTGACTTGACGATGGCCCAAACTCAAGTCAAAGTTTTTATAAGACAATAGGTCCACAACGATCACGAGGACCAATCGATGAAGATATCATCTTTCTTCAACACACTACACAAGAACACCCTTTGGAGCGAACTACGTTAGGCAAGCTTTTATCTTCCAACTCTCCAAGTTGTTGTCTAGCTTAACCAACTAGTTCGAGGGATATCAACACAGATTCTTGGAGAAAGGGTGGTTCACGAAACCAACTTGGTCATGAGCTCAACATAACAGTCGGAAACAACCGGTAACACTTCCAAGAAGATATTTGGAAAGTCACGAACCATCGGTATGTTACTAAGCTCGAGAACAATCTTGCTTTTCAGGGCAAGATGATATGATCAAGGGAGTGAGGATTGACACAATCATAACTCATTGATCGAAAAGTGCACCGAAATAAGGACTAGGTAGCACGATCAATCTTAGGATGAGATTTAATAACCAACACGCTAAGAATGAGGATATTGTCCATTAGCTACCAAGCAGCGAGTTGCTCGGAGTATTGATTTCACACATCACAATTCACTTGTCGGCATTCGGTTACAACAACTTGGGACGAGGAATGAATAATGATGGCGAAGTATCACTGCATCAAGAATTCATAAGAGAAGGTGCAATTCTCATGACATTCTTGACATAAAGATAGTAACACTTCGGTGGAACAGAATCAAAAGCTGGATTGGCATTTGATTTGCAGAATACAACTACTTTGACCACTCCAAGAAATGGAGAAGGTCTGGAGTTTGTTTCTCCTAGTCATTCGAGATAGAATGGCTTGCCGGACCACAAGAGTAAGAGGCATCGATGAACACAATGCACACATACTCCTGGCTATCAATTGATAGGCGAGTCGAATACAACTAAAGAGGGACAACTCAAGGAACATATGATTTTTCGAGTTGTGGAGGCATGGATTAGTATATCGAGAAAAGCTCAACATTTTTCCGGATAACCCAGGCGAGAGAGGTAGGCTGGCGAGTCACAATATGAATGGAGTACTCCTCAAGAGCACTCTTATTGTGATGTTTTGGTTCAACAAGGAACTTCTACCATAAGCGGTTAGTAGTATTTGGAAGAAGGAAATACCACGGACCTCGAGGACTAATGCAAAGGTTACTAATATCCTAAAGGAACTAGCAAAAACTAGCAACATGAGATAGGGTGAATCTCGGGTTCAGGAACCCGAGAATAGAATACCTACTAACTAATAACATCACGGGATGCTTTCAAGAATAATGGCAGAATCATCACTTTGGGGATACAAAGCATTGCTAAATTGCTAGGTGACTTCCTAAACACCTAGGGTCATAACAATAGCTCCAACATCTACGCCGAGGCAACAAAGTACCTCAACCTACCGATTAGTGTGCTTATTACGACCAAAAGGGACATCTGGAGCGGAAGGAAAGGATTTGCAAATGCATCAGACTATTTAGAGACACGGATGACTCGGACAGCATAGCGGCTGTAAATGCTCAAAATATTTGAGACATCATGCAAAATGGTGGCATAGCCACTCAACAACATCATAACGAGATTACTGAGATTAACGGTTAACATACGAAATAGTAGGAACTGAAGCTGGGCTTAATACAACAATCTTAAAAGTCTACGGATTAGTAACACGTCATCCTAATAGATAGATGAGAGGGCCTAGTTCTTAACCCGTAGAAGAGAATAGGATGACTCAGATCGAAGGCCATGAGGTATAAGGAGTAAAAGAGCCTTACGTTCCTTCCACAATCAATTCCCTTACATAACTAAAGCATTTCTAGACACAACTTGACCAGTTTGGCTTGGTAATCCTCTGACGTCGGGCTCGATACCAACGCTGTCGGGACCCGATTCCAAGTCACATCGATCTAGCGGTAACACCTCATATCACTTTGCGGCCTCCTACGGTATTCCCACAGTGTCGCCTTACCATGGCCGGGACCGTTTGCGTCTTTTGGCTCACGTATATGTTAGTGTCGCTAGCATCCATATGACAAAGAACCGGGCCGACATGGCTAGTCGTGAACCCAAGCGGCACTAACCCATGGGAACAGGTATACATGAATCACATCGAGCATCTCGGTCATCAACGTATGAATTCGGGCTGTAGCACTGGGCTAACAGGACTCCGGTATCCGGGCTGTAGCAGGCTAGGCAGGACTCGAATATCACCGCGTGACATTTCCCGAAGGACGACATAGAGCAAGTGAAACACATGCCGGCCGATCAAGTGTCCAAGCAGTAGTCTTGGGCTAGCAGGACTCCGGTGAACCGGGCTGTAGCGGACTACTATCGCTCGAGAAGCACTAGACTACATTTCCCCATATGAGAGGCTGCCAAGGATAAACAACTAGATTGCGGATCCCACACATACCAAGCATTTCAAACCTACACACAATATGCTCAATATGTGCAAATACAACATGGCATCACAACATAACTCTCGACTCAAATATTTATTCATTAGGCTCCGAGGGCGAGATATTACAAACATGGGTCTCATGACCCAACACTCGAAACATACAAGTCAAAGCACAAGCGGAAGCTAAACATGTCGAGTGAGACAACTATAAATGAAAGAGGCTGAGAAGCGACTATCTACCGATCTGCCGAGGGCACAAGATCGTAGCTGAGGTAACAAGCTAAGCGTCGAAGTCCAAGCAGAACTACTAAGCGAGGCCGAGCGTCTCTCGCAAAACATAAAATAAGCAAGCGTGAGTACAATTGTACTCAGCAAGACTTCATCAGAACTAACTACATATGCATCATTATCAAAGGGGTGGTGGAGTTTGTCGCAGCAAGCCAGCTTTGACTCGGTGGCTATCCTGAACTCGACTGCAAGTAACTCTTTTGAGGTGGCGCACGAGTCCACATATTCACCATATCAATACACCACTATGGACCCATTCCGTCTCCCTTGAGACGCCATCCTAGCACTCAGCTTATCTTGCGCATTTTAGAGTATCCACTTTCACTTGTCTATGAACTGATATAGGCAACCCGAAGTCCTTTTCCATGGACACGGCTATTCGAATAGATCATATTAACCTGCGGGTGTACTTCTTCACTACGCTCTCACCACTTACCGCCGTTTACGACATGTACTCGGCAACCTTCAGCGGAAGCCCAGCGTGGGTGTCGGCCACGGCCTACCTAAACACTCAAGTCCCTAGTCCAGGTTTACCGCCTATTCAGGTTCCATCCGTAGGAGTCGGCGAGGTTTCCCATA